>JAAAWM010009501.1:20000-24227 GCA_036873465.1 Thinopyrum obtusiflorum | reverse complement strand
TTTACAAATATCTATGTCTCCATCTTGAATATATTCACGAATGGAGTTGAAGCGGCACTTGATGTGCTTGGTCTTCCTGTGAAACCTGGGCTCCTTGCCAATGGCAATAGCTCCAGTGTTGTCACAGAAGAGAGTCATCGGGCCCGACGCATTGGGAATCACTCCTAGGTCGGTGATAAACTCCTTCATCCAGACTCCTTCCTGAGCTGCTTCCGAAGCAGCTATGTACTCCGCTTCACATGTAGATCCCGCCAAGACGCTTTTCTTGCAACTGCACCAGCTGACTGCCCCACCATTCAAAATGTACACGTATCCGGTTTGTGACTTGGAGTCATCCAGATCTGTGTCAAAGCTAGCATCGACGTAACCCTTTACGACGAGCTCTTCGGCACCTCCATAAACGAGAAACATATCCTTTGTCCTTTTCAGGTACTTCAGGATATTCTTGACCGCTGTCCAGTGTTCCATTCCGGGATCACTTTGGTACCTCCCTACCAAACTTATGGCAAGGTTCACATCAGGTCTGGTACACAGCATGGCATACATAATAGAGCCTATGGCTGAGGCATAGGGGGTGGCACTCATCTTTTCTCTTTCTTCTGCCGAGGTCGGGCGTTGAGCCGCGCTCAATCTCACACCTTGCAATACAGGCAAGAACCCCTTCTTGGACTGATCCATATTGAACTTCTTCAATATCTTGTCAAGGTATGTGCTTTGTGAAAGACCAATGAGGCGTCTCGATCTATCTCTATAGATCTTGATGCCTAATATGTAAGTAGCTTCTCCAAGGTCCTTCATTGAAGAACACTTATTCAAGTAGGCCTTTATGCTTTCCAAAAGTTCTATATCATTTCCCATCAACAGTATGTCATCCACATATAATATGAGAAATGCTACAGAGCTCCCACCCACTTTCTTGTAAATACAGGATTCTCCATAAGTCTGTATAAACCCAAACGCTTTGATCATTTCATCAAAGTGAATGTTCCAACTCCGAGATGCTTGCACTAGCCCATAGATGGAGCCCTGGAGCTTGCAAACTTTGTCAGCATTCTTAGGATCGACAAAACCTTCCGGCTGCATCATATACAATTCTTCCTTAAGGAAACCATTAAGGAATGCCGTTTTGACGTCCATTTGCCAGATCTCATAGTCATAGAATGCGGCAATTGCTAACATGATTCAGACGGACTTCAGCTTCGCTACGGGTGAGAAGGTCTCATCGTAGTCAACCCCTTGAACTTGTCGATAACCCTTAGCGACAAGCCGAGCCTTATAGACGGTCACATTACCATCCGCGTCAGTCTTCTTCTTAAAGATCCACTTATTCTCTATGGCTTGCCGATCATCGGGCAAGTCCGTCAAAGTCCATACTTTGTTTTCATACATGGACCCTATCTCGGATTTCATGGCTTCAAGCCATTTGTTGGAATCCGGGCCCGCCATCGCTTCTTCATAGTTCGAAGGTTCACCGTCGTCTAACAACATGATTTCCAGGACAGGGTTGCTGTACCACTCTAGTGCGGAACGTGTCCTCGTGGACCTACGAAGTTCAGTAGCAACTTGACCCGAAGCTTCATGATCATCATCATTAACTTCCTCTCTAGTCGGTGCAGGCACCATAGAAATATCTTCCTGAGTTGCGCTACTCTCCGGTTCAAGAGGGGGTACCTCGTCAAGTTCTACTTTCCTCCGGGGGGGGGGGGGGGGGGGGGGGGGGGGGGGGGGGGGGGGGGGGGGGGGGGGGGGGGGGGGGGGGGGGGGGGGGGGGGGGGGGGGGGGGGGGGGGGGGGGGGGGGGGGGGGGGGGGGGGGGGGGGGGGGGGGGGGGGGGGGGGGGGGGGGGGGGGGGGGGGGGGGGGGGGGGGGGGGGGGGGGGGGGGGGGGGGGGGGGGGGGGGGGGGGGGGGGGGGGGGGCTTATGGGGAGTGGAGATCAATTTTTCTTCAATGAACGGAATGGTGGAATCCCCAAATTCCTATAACCCTACAAATTATAGACCAATACTGCTAAAAATCTAAAATACGAGGAGTGGATTCTCATCCCATACCATAAATTTTGTGTGTGCATGTCCACTGGTTAAAATTCCCAAATCTATATATAATCTTAACTGACCTCGCCTAATCAGCGGGCTTGAATTGCTAGGAGGAACCGTTGTCGATTACCGTCTTTCTGCGCCTGTGCCCGCCAAATCACCGGTGCATTCTGCCTTCTGCTAGACTGCGACGGTCAACGTAGTCGCACGTATCGTCGTTGTGATCGAACTGGTCGAGGGAGGAGGTTTCTTTTTCTCATATCAGATGGCAGGCAGTCCTATCTCCCTACGTTTTTTTAGAAACCCTTTCTCCCGACGTGCAGCCATGGGCCTAGGAACAGCCGTGCAAGTTAGTTGGCTGGGCCTAGAGGCACCAAGCAAGGCCCGGCGGTTTGCCCGGGCAAGTCATGATAATTCCAGCTCATTAGTACATGACACTAACAAAAAAGCAAATTAGTACGTAGGGTCATAACATATTTTATACAGCAGCTGGCTGGTGAGCCCGGGCAGCTGCCCCGGGTCGCCGGGTGCTGCCTCCGCCACTGCTCGTGGACCTACGAAGTTCAGTAGCAACTTGATCCGAAGTTTCATGATCATCATATTAACTTCCTCTCTAGTCGGTGCAGGCACCACAGAAACATCTTCCTGAGCTGCGCTACTCTCCGGTTCAAGAGGGGGTACCTCGTCAAGTTCTACTTTTCTCCCACTTACTTCTTTCGAGAGAAACTCTTTCTCCAGAAAGGATCCATTCTTGGCAACAAAGATCTTGCCTTCGGATCTGAGGTAGAAGGTATACCCAATAGTTTCCTTAGGGTATCCTATGAAGACGCATTTTTTCGATTTGGGTTCGAGCTTTTCAGGTAGAAGTTTCTTGACATAAGCATCGCATCCCCAAACTCTCAGAAATGACAGCTTAGGTTTCTTCCCAAACCATAATTCATACGGTGTCGTCTCAACGGATTTAGACGGTGCCCTATTTAAAGTGAATGCGGCAGTCACTAAAGCATAACCCCAAAATGATAGCGGTAGATCGGTAAGAGACATCATAGATCGCACCATATCCAATAGAGTGCGATTACGACGTTCGGACACACCATTACGCTGAGGTGTTCCAGGCGGCGTGAGTTGTGAAACAATTCCACATTTCCTTAAGTGCGTGCCAAACTCGTGACTCAAATATTCTCCTCCACGATCTGATCGTAAGAACTTTATTTTCCTGTCACATTGATTCTCTACCTCACTCTGATATTCCTTGAACTTTTCAAAGGTCTCAGACTTGTGTTTCATTAAGTAGACATACCCATATCTACTTAAGTCATCGGTGAGGGTGAGAACATAATGATAGCCACCGCGAGCCTCAACGCTCATTGGACCGCATACATCAGTATGTATTGGGGGGGGGGGGGGGGGGGGGGGGGGGGGGGGGGGGGGGGGGGGGGGGGGGGGGGGGGGGGGGGGGGGGGGGGGGATCTATGGGCTGGTGCAAGCATCTCGGAGTTGGAACATTCGCTTTGATGATATAATCAAAGCATTTGGGTTTATACAGACGTATGGAGAAGCCTATATTTACAAGAAAGTGAGTGGGAGCTCTGTAGCATTTCTCATATTATATGTGGATGACATACTGTTGATGGGAAATGATATAGAACTTTTGGAAAGCATAAAGGTCTACTTGAATAAGTGTTTTTCAATGAAGGACCTTGGAGAAGCTACTTACATATTAGGCATCAAGATCTATAGAGATAGATCGAGACGTCTCATTGGTCTTTCACAAAGCACATACCTTGACAAGATATTGAAGAAGTTCAATATGGATCAGTCCAAGAAGGGGTTCTTGCCTGTATTGCAAGGTGTGAGATTGAGCGCAGCTCAACGCCCGACCTCGGCAGCAGAAAGAGAAAAGATGAGTGTCATCCCCTATGCCTTGGCCATAGGCTCTATTATGTATGCCATGCTATGTACCAGACCTGATGTGAACCTTGCCATAAGTTTGGTAGGGAGGTACCAAAGTGATCCCGGTATGGAACACCGGACAGCGGTCAAGAATATCCTAAAGTACCTGAAAAGGACTAAGGATATGTTTCTCGTTTATGGAGGTGCCGAAGAGCTCGTCGTAAAGGGTTACGTCGACGCTAGCTTTGACACAGATCTGGATGACTCCAAGTCACAAACCGGATACGTGTATATTTTGAAT
>JAAAWM010009501.1:0-17500 GCA_036873465.1 Thinopyrum obtusiflorum | reverse complement strand
CATCCACATATAATAGGAGAAATGCTACAGAGCTCCCACTCACTTTCTTGTAAATACAGGCTTCTCCATAAGTCTATATAAACCCAAACGCTTTGATCATTTCATCAAAGCGAATGTTCCAACTCCGAGATGCTTGAACCAGCCCATAGATGGAGCACTGGAGCTTGCATACTTTGTCAGTATTCTTAGGATCGACAAAACCTTCTGGCTGCATCATATACAATTCTTCCTTAAGGAAACCATTAAGGAATGCCATTTTGACGTCCATTTGCTAGATCCTATAATCATAGAATGCGGCAATTGCTAACATGATTTGGACGAACTTCAGCTTCGCTACGGGTGAGAAGGTCTCATCATAGTCAACCCCTTGAACTTGTCGATAACCCTTAGTGACAAGCCGAGCCTTATAGACGGTCACATTACCAGCCACGTCAGTCTTCTTCTTAAAGATCCACTTATTCTCTATGGCTTGCCGATCATCGGGGAAGTCCGTCAAAGTCCATACTTTGTCTTCATACATGGATCCTATCTCAAATTTCATGGCTTCAAGCCATTTGTTGGAATCCAGGCCCGCCATCGCTTCTTCATAGTTCGAAGGTTCACCGTTGTCTAACAACATGATTTCCAGGACAGGGTTGCCGTACCACTCAGGTGCGGAACGTGTCCTCGTGGACCTACGAAGTTCAGTAGCAACTTGACCCGAAGCTTCATGATCATCATCATTAACTTCCTCTCTAGTCGGTGCAGGCACCACAGAAATATCTCCTGAGTTGCGCTACTCTCCAGTTCAAGAGGGGGTACCTCGTCAAGTTCTACTTTCCTCCCACTTACTTCTTTCGAGAGAAACTCTTTCTCCAGAAAGGATCCATTCTTGGCAACAAAGATCTTGCCTTCGGATCTGAGGTGGAAGGTATACCCAATAGTTTCCTTAGGGTATCCTATGAAGACGCATTTTTTCGATTTGGGTTCGAGCTTTTCAGGTTGAAATTTCTTCACATAAGCATCGCATCCCCAAACTTTCAGAAACGACAGCTTAGGTTTCTTCCCAAACCATAATTCATACGGTGTCGTCTCAACGGATTTAGACGGTGCCCTATTTAAAGTGAATGCGGCAGTCTCTAAAGCATAACCCCAAAATGATAGCGGTAGATCGGTAAGAGACATCATAGATCGCACCACATCCAATAGAGTGCGATTACGACATTCAGACACACCATTATGCTGAGGTGTTCCAGGCGGCGTGAGTTGTGAAACAATTCCACATTTCCTTAAGTGCGTGCCAAACTCGTGACTCAAGTATTCTCCTCCACGATCTGATCGTAAGAACTTTATTTTCCTGTCACGTTGATTCCCTACCTCGTTCTGAAATTCCTTGAACTTTTCAAAGGTCTCAGGCTTGTGTTTCATTAAATAGACGTACCCATATCTACTTAAGTCATCAGTGAGGGTGAGAACATAACGACAGCCACCGCGAGCCTCAATGCTCATTAGACCGCATACATCAGTATGTATTATTTCCAACAAGTTGGTTGCTCGCTCCATGGGGGGGGGGGGGGGGGGGGGGGGGGGGGGGGGGGGGGGGGGGGGGGGGGGGGGGGGGGGGGGGGGGGGGGGGGGGGGGGGGGGGGGGGGGGGGGGGGGGGGGGGGGGGGGGGGGGGGGGGGGGGGGGGGGGGGGGGGGGGGGGGGGGGGGGGGGGGGGGGGGGGGGGGGGGGGGGGGGGGGGGGGGGGGGGGGGGGGGGGGGGGGGGGGGGGGGGGGGGGGGGGGGGGGGGGGGGGGGGGGGGGGGGGGGGGGGGGGGGGGGGGGGGGGGGGGGGGGGGGGGGGGGGGGGGGGGGGGGGGGGGGGGGGGGGGGGGGGGGGGGGGGGGGGGGGGGGGGGGGGGGGGGGGGGGGGGGGGGGGGGGGGGGGGGGGGGGGGGGGGGGGGGGGGGGGGGGGGGGGGGGGGGGGGGGGGGGGGGGGGGGGGGGGGGGGGGGGGGGGGGGGGGGGGGGGGGGGGGGGGGGGGGGGGGGGGGGGGGGGGGGGGGGGGGGGGGGGGGGGGGGGGGGGGGGGGGGGGGGGGGGGGGGGGGGGGGGGGGGGGGGGGGGGGGGGGGGGGGGGGGGGGGGGGGGGGGGGGGGGGGGGGGGGGGGGGGGGGGGGGGGGGGGGGGGGGGGGGGGGGGGGGGGGGGGGGGGGGGGGGGGGGGGGGGGGGGGGGGGGGGGGGGGGGGGGGGGGGGGGGGGGGGGGGGGGGGGGGGGGGGGGGGGGGGGGGGGGGGGGGGGGGGGGGGGGGGGGGGGGGGGGGGGGGGGGGGGGGGGGGGGGGGGGGGGGGGGGGGGGGGGGGGGGGGGGGGGGGGGGGGGGGGGGGGGGGGGGGGGGGGGGGGGGGGGGGGGGGGGGGGGGGGGGGGGGGGGGGGGGGGGGGGGGGGGGGGGGGGGGGGGGGGGGGGGGGGGGGGGGGGGGGGGGGGGGGGGGGGGGGGGGGGGGGGGGGGGGGGGGGGGGGGGGGGGGGGGGGGGGGGGGGGGGGGGGGGGGGGGGGGGGGGGGGGGGGGGGGGGGGGGGGGGGGGGGGGGGGGGGGGGGGGGGGGGGGGGGGGGGGGGGGGGGGGGGGGGGGGGGGGGGGGGGGGGGGGGGGGGGGGGGGGGGGGGGGGGGGGGGGGGGGGGGGGGGGGGGGGGGGGGGGGGGGGGGGGGGGGGGGGGGGGGGGGGGGGGGGGGGGGGGGGGGGGGGGGGGGGGGGGGGGGGGGGGGGGGGGGGGGGGGGGGGGGGGGGGGGGGGGGGGGGGGGGGGGGGGGGGGGGGGGGGGGGGGGGGGGGGGGGGGGGGGGGGGGGGGGGGGGGGGGGGGGGGGGGGGGGGGGGGGGGGGGGGGGGGGGGGGGGGGGGGGGGGGGGGGGGGGGGGGGGGGGGGGGGGGGGGGGGGGGGGGGGGGGGGGGGGGGGGGGGGGGGGGGGGGGGGGGGGGGGGGGGGGAATACATACTGATGTATGCGGTCCAATGAGCGTTGAGGCTCGCGGTGGCTATCATTATGTTCTCACCCTCACCGATGACTTAAGTAGATATGGGTATGTCTACTTAATGAAACACAAGTCTGAGACCTTTGAAAAGTTCAAGGAATATCAGAGTGAGGTAGAGAATCAATGTGACAGGAAAATAAAGTTCTTACGATCAGATCGTGGAGGAGAATATTTGAGTCACGAGTTTGGCACGCACTTAAGGAAATGTGGAATTGTTTCACAACTCACGCCGCCTGGAACACCTCAGCGTAATGGTGTGTCCGAACGTCGTAATCGCACTCTATTGGATATGGTGCGATCTATGATGTCTCTTACCGATCTACCGCTATCATTTTGGGGTTATGCTTTAGTGACTGCCGCATTCACTTTAAATAGGGCACCGTCTAAATCCGTTGAGACGACACCGTATGAATTATGGTTTGGGAAGAAACCTAAGCTGTCATTTCTGAGAGTTTGGGGATGCGATGCTTATGTCAAGAAACTTCTACCTGAAAAGCTCGAACCCAAATCGAAAAAATGCGTCTTCATAGGATACCCTAAGGAAACTATTGGGTATACCTTCTACCTCAGATCCGAAGGCAAGATCTTTGTTGCCAAGAATGGATCCTTTCTGGAGAAAGAGTTTCTCTCGAAAGAAGTAAGTGGGAGAAAAGTAGAACTTGACGAGGTACCCCCTCTTGAACCGGAGAGTAGCGCAGCTCAGGAAGATGTTTCTGTGGTGCCTGCACCGACTAGAGAGGAAGTTAATATGATGATCATGAAACTTCGGATCAAGTTGCTACTGAACTTCGTAGGTCCACGAGCAGTGGCGGAGGCAGCACCCGGCGACCCGGGGCAGCTGCCCGGGCTCACCAGCCAGCTGCTGTATAAAATATGTTATGACCCTACGTACTAATTTGCTTTTTTGTTAGTGTCATGTACTAATGAGCTGGAATTATCATGACTTGCCCGGGCAAACCGCCGGGCCTTGCTTGGTGCCTCTAGGCCCAGCCAACTAACTTGCACGGCTGTTCCTAGGCCCATGGCTGCACGTCGGGAGAAAGGGTTTCTAAAAAAACGTAGGGAGATAGGACTGCCTGCCATCTGATATGAGAAAAAGAAACCTCCTCCCTCGACCAGTTCGATCACAACGACGATACGTGCGACTACGTTGACCGTCGCAGTCTAGCAGAAGGCAGAATGCACCGGTGATTTGGCGGGCACAGGCGCAGAAAGACGGTAATCGACAACGGTTCCTCCTAGCAATTCAAGCCCGCTGATTAGGCGAGGTCAGTTAAGATTATATATAGATTTGGGAATTTTAACCAGTGGACATGCACACACAAAATTTATGGTATGGGATGAGAATCCACTCCTCGTATTTTAGATTTTTAGCAGTATTGGTCTATAATTTGTAGGGTTATAGGAATTTGGGGATTCCACCATTCCGTTCATTGAAGAAAAATTGATCTCCACTCCCCATAAGGGGGGGGGGGGGGGGGGGGGGGGGGGGGGGGGGGGGGGGGGGGGGGGGGGGGGGGGGGGGGGGGGGGGGGGGGGGGGGGGGGGGGGGGGGGGGGGGGGGGGGGGGGGGGGGGGGGGGGGGGGGGGGGGGGGGGGGGGGGGGGGGGGGGGGGGGGGGGGGGGGGGGGGGGGGGGGGGGGGGGGGGGGGGGGGGGGGGGGGGGGGGGGGGGGGGGGGGGGGGGGGGGGGGGGGGGGGGGGGGGGGGGGGGGGGGGGGGGGGGGGGGGGGGGGGGGGGGGGGGGGGGGGGGGGGGGGGGGGGGGGGGGGGGGGGGGGGGGGGGGGGGGGGGGGGGGGGGGGGGGGGGGGGGGGGGGGGGGGGGGGGGGGGGGGGGGGGGGGGGGGGGGGGGGGGGGGGGGGGGGGGGGGGGGGGGGGGGGGGGGGGGGGGGGGGGGGGGGGGGGGGGGGGGGGGGGGGGGGGGGGGGGGGGGGGGGGGGGGGGGGGGGGGGGGGGGGGGGGGGGGGGGGGGGGGGGGGGGGGGGGGGGGGGGGGGGGGGGGGGGGGGGGGGGGGGGGGGGGGGGGGGGGGGGGGGGGGGGGGGGGGGGGGGGGGGGGGGGGGGGGGGGGGGGGGGGGGGGGGGGGGGGGGGGGGGGGGGGGGGGGGGGGGGGGGGGGGGGGGGGGGGGGGGGGGGGGGGGGGGGGGGGGGGGGGGGGGGGGGGGGGGGGGGGGGGGGGGGGGGGGGGGGGGGGGGGGGGGGGGGGGGGGGGGGGGGGGGGGGGGGGGGGGGGGGGGGGGGGGGGGGGGGGGGGGGGGGGGGGGGGGGGGGGGGGGGGGGGGGGGGGGGGGGGGGGGGGGGGGGGGGGGGGGGGGGGGGGGGGGGGGGGGGGGGGGGGGGGGGGGGGGGGGGGGGGGGGGGGGGGGGGGGGGGGGGGGGGGGGGGGGGGGGGGGGGGGGGGGGGGGGGGGGGGGGGGGGGGGGGGGGGGGGGGGGGGGGGGGGGGGGGGGGGGGGGGGGGGGGGGGGGGGGGGGGGGGGGGGGGGGGGGGGGGGGGGGGGGGGGGGGGGGGGGGGGGGGGGGGGGGGGGGGGGGGGGGGGGGGGGGGGGGGGGGGGGGGGGGGGGGGGGGGGGGGGGGGGGGGGGGGGGGGGGGGGGGGGGGGGGGGGGGGGGGGGGGGGGGGGGGGGGGGGGGGGGGGGGGGGGGGGGGGGGGGGGGGGGGGGGGGGGGGGGGGGGGGGGGGGGGGGGGGGGGGGGGGGGGGGGGGGGGGGGGGGGGGGGGGGGGGGGGGGGGGGGGGGGGGGGGGGGGGGGGGGGGGGGGGGGGGGGGGGGGGGGGGGGGGGGGGGGGGGGGGGGGGGGGGGGGGGGGGGGGGGGGGGGGGGGGGGGGGGGGGGGGGGGGGGGGGGGGGGGGGGGGGGGGGGGGGGGGGGGGGGGGGGGGGGGGGGGGGGGGGGGGGGGGGGGGGGGGGGGGGGGGGGGGGGGGGGGGGGGGGGGGGGGGGGGGGGGGGGGGGGGGGGGGGGGGGGGGGGGGGGGGGGGGGGGGGGGGGGGGGGGGGGGGGGGGGGGGGGGGGGGGGGGGGGGGGGGGGGGGGGGGGGGGGGGGGGGGGGGGGGGGGGGGGGGGGGGGGGGGGGGGGGGGGGGGGGGGGGGGGGGGGGGGGGGGGGGGGGGGGGGGGGGGGGGGGGGGGGGGGGGGGGGGGGGGGGGGGGGGGGGGGGGGGGGGGGGGGGGGGGGGGGGGGGGGGGGGGGGGGGGGGGGGGGGGGGGGGGGGGGGGGGGGGGGGGGGGGGGGGGGGGGGGGGGGGGGGGGGGGGGGGGGGGGGGGGGGGGGGGGGGGGGGGGGGGGGGGGGGGGGGGGGGGGGGGGGGGGGGGGGGGGGGGGGGGGGGGGGGGGGGGGGGGGGGGGGGGGGGGGGGGGGGGGGGGGGGGGGGGGGGGGGGGGGGGGGGGGGGGGGGGGGGGGGGGGGGGGGGGGGGGGGGGGGGGGGGGGGGGGGGGGGGGGGGGGGGGGGGGGGGGGGGGGGGGGGGGGGGGGGGGGGGGGGGGGGGGGGGGGGGGGGGGGGGGGGGGGGGGGGGGGGGGGGGGGGGGGGGGGGGGGGGGGGGGGGGGGGGGGGGGGGGGGGGGGGGGGGGGGGGGGGGGGGGGGGGGGGGGGGGGGGGGGGGGGGGGGGGGGGGGGGGGGGGGGGGGGGGGGGGGGGGGGGGGGGGGGGGGGGGGGGGGGGGGGGGGGGGGGGGGGGGGGGGGGGGGGGGGGGGGGGGGGGGGGGCGGTTGCTCATATTTGTAACTCAAAGCAGGAGCTGCGGAATAAACGGAGACTGACAAAGGACGAGGTGACGATGCGCGTCGGGAATGGTTCCAAGGTCGATGTGATCGCCGTCGGCACGCTACCTCTACATTTACCTACGGTATTAGTTTTAAACCTCAATAATTGTTATTTAGTGCCAGTTTTGAGCATGAACATTGTATCTGGATCTCGTTTAATGCGAGATGGCTACTCATTTAAATCCGAGAATAATGGTTGTTCTATTTATATGAGAGATATGTTTTATGGTCATGCCCCGCTGGTCAATGGTTTATTCTTAATGAATCTCGAACATGATGTTACACATATTCATAGTGTGAATACCAAAAGATGTAAAGTTGATAACGATAGTCCCACATACTTGTGGCACTGCCCCCTTGGTCACATTGGTGTCAAGCGCATGAAGAAGCTCCATGCTGATGGACTTTTAGAGTCTCTCGATTATGAATCATTTGACACATGCGAACCATGCCTTATGGGCAAAATGACCAAGACTCCATTCTCCGGTACAATGGAGCGAGACCAACTTATTAGAAATCATACATACTGATGTGTGCGGTCCAATGAGTGTTGAGGCTCGCGGAGGCTATCGATATGTTCTCACTCTCACTGATGACTTGAGTAGATATGGGTACGTCTACCTAATGAAACACAAGTCTGAGACCTTTGAAAAGTTCATGGAATTTCAGAGTGAGGTTGAGAATCAACGTGACAGGAAAATAAAATTCTTACGATCAGATCGTGGGGGGGAATATTTGAGTCACGAATTTGGCACACACTTAAGGAAATGTGGAATAGTTTCACAACTCACGCCGCCTGGAACACCACAGCGAAATGGTGTGTCCGAACGTCGTAATCGCACTCTATTGGATATGGTGCGATCTATGATGTCTGTTACCGATCTACCGCTCTCATTTTGGGGCTATGCTTTAGAGACTGCCGCATTCACTTTAAATAGGGCTTCGTCGAAATCGGTTGAGACGACACCGTATGAATTATGGTTTGTGAAGAAACCTAAGCTGTCGTTTCTAAAAGTTTGGGAATGCGATGCTTATGTCAAGAAACTTCAACCTGAAAGGCTCGAACCCAAGTCGGAAAAATGCGTCTTCATAGGATACCCTAAGGAAACCATTGGGTATACCTTCTACCTCAGATCCGAAGGCAAGATCTTTATTGCCAAGAACGGGTCCTTTCTGGAGAAAGAGTTTCTCTCGAAATAAGTGAGTGGGAGGAAAGTGGAACTTGATGAGGTGATAGTCACCCCTTCCGAACCGGAAAGTAGCACAGCGCGGGAAGATGTTCCTGTGGTGCCTGCACCGACTGGGGAGGAAGTTAATGATGATGATCATGAAGCTTCAGATCAAGTTACTGCTGAACTTCATAGGTCCACAAGGACACGTTCCGCACCAGAGTGGTATGGCAACCCTGTCATGGAAATCATGTTGTTAGACAACGGTGAACCTTTGAACTATGAAGAAGCGATGGTGGGCCCGGATTCCAACAAATGGCTTGAAGCCATGCAATCTGAGATAGGATCCATGTATAAAAACGAAGTTTGGACTTTGACTGACTTGCCCGATGATCGGCGAGCCATAGAAAATAAATGGATCTTTAAGAAGAAGACAGACGCGAATGGCAATGTGACCATCTATAAGGCTCGACTTGTCGCTAAGGGTTATCGACAAGTTCAAGGGGTTGACTACGATGAGACTTTCTCACCCGTAGCAAAGCTGAAGTCCGTCCGAATCATGTTAGCAATTGCCGCATTCTTTGATTATGAGATATGGCAAATGGACGTCAAAACGGCATTCCTTAACGGCTTTCTTAAGGAAGAATTGTATATGATGCAGCCGGAAGGTTTTGTCGATCCTAAGAATGCTAACAAGGTATGCAAGCTCCAGCGCTCCATCTATGGGCTGGTGCAAGCATCTCGGAGTTGGAACATTCGATTTGATGAGATGATCAAAGCGTTTGGGTTTACACAGACTTATGGAGAAGCCTGTGTTTACAAGAAAGTGAGTGGGAGCTTTGTAGCATTTCTCATATTATATGTCGATGACATACTATTGATGGGAAATGATATAGAATTCTTGGGAAGCATAAAGGCCTACTTGAACAAGTGTTTTTCAATGAAGGACCTTGGAGAAGCTGCTTATATATTAGGCATCAAGATCTATAGAGATAGATCAAGACGCCTCATTGGTCTTTCACAAAGTACGTACCTTGACAAGATATTGAAGAAGTTAAATACGGATCAGTCCAAGAAGGGGTTCTTGCCTGTATTGCAAGGTGTGCAATTGAGCATGGCTCAATGCCCAACCACGGCAGAAGATAGAGAAAAGATGAGTGTCATCCCCTATGCCTCGGCCATAGGGTCTATTATGTATGCCATGCTGTGTACCAGACCTGATGTAAACCTTGCCGTAAGTTTGGTAGGAAGGTACCAAAGTAATCCCGGCATGGAACACTGGATAGCGGTCAAGAATATCCTGAAGTACCTGAAGAGGACTAAGGATATCTTTCTCGTTTATGGAGGTAACGAATAGCTCGTCGTAAAGGGTTACGTCGATGGTAGCTTTGACACAGATCTGGATGACTTAAGTCACAAACCGGATACGTGTATATTTTGAATGGTGGGGCAGTAAGTTGGTGCAGTTGCAAGCAAAGCGTTGTGGCGGGATCTACATGTGAAGCGGAATACATGGCGGCCTCAGAGGCAGCACAAGAAGCAATCTGGGTGAAGGAGTTCATTACCGACCTAGGAGTTATTCCCAATGCGTCGGGCACGATGACTCTCTTCTATGACAACACTGGAGCTATTGACCTTGCAAAGGAGCCCAGGTTTCACAGGAAGACCAGGCATATCAAGCGTCGCTTCAACTCCATTCGTGAAAGTGTTCAAAATGGAGACGTAGATATTTGTAATGTACATACGGACCTGAATGTAGCAGATCCGTTGACTAAAACTCTCCCTAGAGCAAAACATGATCAACACCAGAACTCTATGGGTGCTCGATTCATCACAATGTAACTAGATTATTGACTCTAGTGCAAGTAGGAGACTGTTGGAAATATGCCCTGGAGGCAATAATAAAATGGTTATTATTATATTTCCTTGTTCATGATAATTGTCTATTGTTCATGCTATAATTGTGTTATCCGGAAATCCTAATACATGTGTGAATACATAGACCACCACATGTCCCTAGTGAGCCTCTAGTTGACTAGCTCGTTGATCAACAGATAGTCATGGTTTCCTGACTATGGACATTGGATGTCATTGATAACGGGATCATATCATTAGGAGAATGATGTGATGGACAAGACCCAATCCTAAGCATAGCACAAGATCGTTTAGTTCGTTTGCTAGAGCTTTTCCAAATGTATGTTCACCGATGTTGAGTAGTCCGTCTCACGTGATGATGGGACACGGCCTAGTTGACTCGGATCATGTTTCACTTAGATAACTAGAGGGATGTCTATCTGAGTGGGAGTTCATTGAATAATTTGATTAGATGAACTTTAATTATCATGAACTTAGTCTAAAATCTTTACAATATGTCTTGTAGATCAAATGGCCCACACTAATGTTGCCCTCAACTTCAACACGTTCCTAGAGAAAACCAAGCTGAAAGATGATGGCAGCAACTATACGGACTGGGTCCGGAACCTGAGGATCATCCTCATAGCTGCCAAGAAAGATTATGTCCTAGAAGCACCACTAGGTGAAGCACCCATCCCTGAGAACCAAGACGTTATGAACGCTTGGCAGCAGCGTGCTGATGATTACTCCCTCGTTCAGTGCAGCATGCTTTACAGCTTAGAACCGGGGCTCCAAAAGCGTTTTGAGCAACACGAAGCATATGAGATGTTCGAAGAGCTGAAAATGGTTTTCCAAGCTCACGCCCGGGTCGAGAGATATGAAGTCTCCGACAAGTTCTTCAGTTGTAAGATGGAGGAAAATAGTTCTGTCAGTGAGTACATACTCAAAATGTCTGGGTTACACAACCGCTTGTCTCAGCTGGGAGTTAATCTCCCGGATGACGCGGTCATTGACAGAATCCTTCAGTCGCTTCCACTGAGCTACAAGAGCTTTGTGATGAACTTCAATATGCAGGGGGTGGAAAAGACCATTCCTGAGGTATATTCAATGCTGAAATCAACGGAGGTGGAGATCAAAAAGGAACATCAAGTGTTGATGGTGAATAAAACCACTAAGTTCAAGAAAGGCAAGTGTAAGAAGAACTTCAAGAAGGACGGCAAGGGAGTTGCCGCGCCCGGTAAGCCAGGGGGGGGGGGGGGGGGGGGGGGGGGGGGGGGGGGGGGGGGGGGGGGGGGGGGGGGGGGGGGGAGACGACATCGTATGAACTGTGGTTTGGCAAGAAACCTAAGCTGTCGTTTCTTAAAGTTTGGGGATGAGATGCTTATGTGAAAAAGCTTCAGCCTGATAAGCTTGAACCCAAATCGAAAAAGTGCGTCTTCATAGGATACGCAAAAGAAACTATTGGGTACACCTTCTATCACAGATCCGAAGGCAAGGTCTTTGTTGCTAAGAATGGATCCTTTCTAGAGAAGGAGTTTCTCTCGAAAGAAGTGAGTGGGAGGAAAGTAGAACTTGATGAGCTAATCGTACCTTCTCTCGAATTGGAAAGTAGTGGTCATTACAGAAAACTGTTCCCGTGATGCCTACACCAACTAGTGAGGAAGATAATGATAATGATCATGAAACTTCGGATCAAGTTACTACCAAACCTCGTAGGTCAACTAGAGCATGTTCCGCACCAGAGTGGTACGGTAATCCTGTTCTGGAAGTCATGTTACTAGCCCCCCCCCCCCCCCCCCCCCTGTTCTGGAGGTTATGTTACTAGACCATGACGAACCTACGAACTATGAAGAGGCGATGGTGAGCCCAGATTCTGCAAAATGGCTTGAGGCCATGAAATCTGAGATGGGATCCATGTATGAGAACAAAGTATGGACTTTGGTTGACTTGCCCGATGATCGGCAAGCCATCGAGAATAAATGGATCTTCAAGAAGAAGACTGACGCTGACGGTAATGTTACTGTCTATAAAGCTCGACTTGTTGCAAAAGGTTTTCGACAAGTTCAAGGGATTGACTACGATGAGACGTTCTCACCCGTAGCGATGCTTAAGTCTGTCCGAATCATGTTAGCAATTGCCGCATTTTATGATTATGAAATTTGGCAAATGGATGTCAAAACTGCATTCCTGAATGGATTTCTAGAAGAAGAGTTGTATATGATGCAACCGGAAGGTTTTGTCGATCCAAAGGGAGCTAACAAAGTGTGCAAGCTCCAGCGATCCATTTATCGACTGGTGCAAGCCTCTCGGAGTTGGAATAAACGTTTGGGGGGGGGGGGGGGGGGGGGGGGGGGGGGGGGGGGGGGGGGGGGGGGGGGGGGGGGGGGGGGGGGGGGGGGGGGGGGGGGGGGGGGGGGGGGGGGGGGGGGGGGGGGGGGGGGGGGGGGGGGGGGGGGGGGGGGGGGGGGGGGGGGGGGGGGGGGGGGGGGGGGGGGGGGGGGGGGGGGGGGGGGGGGGGGGGGGGGGGGGGGGGGGGGGGGGGGGGGGGGGGGGGGGGGGGGGGGGGGGGGGGGGGGGGGGGGGGGGGGGGGGGGGGGGGGGGGGGGGGGGGGGGGGGGGGGATATATTGGGCATCAAGATCTATAGAGATAGATCGAGATGTTTAATTGGACTTTCACAAAGCACATACCTTGACAAAGTTTTGAAGAAGTTCAAAATGGATCAAGCAAAGAAAGGGTTCTTGCCTGTGTTGTAAGGTGTGAAGTTGAGTAAGACTCAATGCCCGACCACTACAGAAGATACAGAGAAAATGAAAGATGTTCCCTATGCTTCAGCCATAGGCTCTATCATGTATGCAATGCTGTGTACCAGACCTGATGTGTGCCTTGATATTAGTTTTGCAGGGAGGTACCAAAGTAATCCAGGAGTGGATCACTGGACAGCGGTCAAGAACATCCTGAAATACCTGAAGAGGACTAAGGATATGTTTGTCATTTATGGAGGTGACAAAGAGCTCATCGTAAAAGGTTACGTTGATGCAAGCTTTGACACTGATCCGGACGATTCTAAATCGCAAACCGGATACGTGTTTATATTGAATGATGGAGCTGTCAGTTGGAGCAGTTCTAAACAAAGCGTTGTGGCGGGATCTACATGTGAAGCGGAGTACATTGCTGCTTTGAAAGCAGCAAATGAAGGAGTCTGGATGAAGGAGTTCATATCCGATCTAGGTGTCATACCTAGTGCATCGGGTCCAATGAAAATCTTTTGTGACAATACTGGTGCAATTGCCTTGGCAAAGGAATCCAGATTTCACAAAAGAACCAAGCACATCAAGAGACGCTTCAACTCCATCTGGATCAAGTCCAGGTGGGAGACATAGAGATTTGCAAGATACATACGGATCTGAATGTTGCAGACCCGTTGACTAAGCCTCTTCCACGAGCAAAACATGATCAGCACCAAGACTCCATGGGTGTTAGAATCATTACTGTGTAATCTAGATTATTTACTCTAGTGCAAGTGGGAGACTGAAGGAAATATGCCCTAGAGGCAATAATAAACCCCCCCCCCCCCCCCCCCCCCCCCCCCCCCCCCCCCCCCCCCCCCCCCCCCCCCCCCCCCCCCCCCCCCCCCCCCCCCCCCCCCCCCCCCCCCCCCCCCCCCCCCCCCCTAAGGAAATATAAATAACAACTTTATTATTGCCTCTAGGGCATGTTTCCTTCAATCTCCCAGTCGCACTAGAGTCAATAATCTAGATTACATAGTAATTATTCTAACACCCATGGAGTCTTGGTGTTGATCATGTTTTGCTCGTGGAAGAGGCTTAGTCAGCGGGTCTGCAATATTCAGATCCGTATGTATCTTGCAAATCTCTATGTCTCCCTTCTTGACTTGATAGCGGATGGAATTGAAGTATCTCCTGATGTGTTTGGTTCTCTTGTGAAATATGGATTCCTTTGCCAAGGCAATTGCATGAGTATTGTCACAAAAGATTTTCATTGGACCCGATGCACTCGGTATTACACCTAGATCGGATATGAACTCCTCGAAAAGACTCTTTCACGTCCGCGCGTTGGAACGATCGAACGATCCAAAGCGGAAACCCAAGCCGACAACTTTTTTCCTTGGGGCCCATTTATCGGTCAAACCGCATAACAACATACGTTGTTCCCTTTGTCATCGGTATGTTACTTGCCCGAGATTCGATCGTCGGTGTCTTCATACCTAGTTCAATCTCGTTACTGGCAAGTCTCTTTACTCGTTCCGTAATGCTTCATCCTGCAACTAACTCATTAGTCACATTGCGTGCAAGGCTAATAGTGATGTGCATTACCGAGAGGGCCCAGAGATACCTCTTCGATACACGGAGTGACAAATCCTAATCTTGATCTATGCCAACCCAACAAACACCTTCGGAGACACCTATAGAGCATCTTTATAATCACCCAGTTATGTTGCAACGTTTGATAGCACACAAGGTGTTCCTCCGGTATTCAGGAGTTGCATAATCTCATAGTCAGAGGAATATGTATAAGTCATGAAGAAATCAGTAGCAATAAAACTGTAACGATCATAATTCTAAGCTAACGGATGGGTCTTGTCCATCACATCATTCCCTAATGATGTGATCCCGTTCATCAAATTACAACACATGTCTATGGTCAGGAAACCCCCCCCCCCCCCCCCCCCCCCCCCCCCCCCCCCCCCCCCCCCCCCCCCCCCCCCCCCCCCCCCCCCCCCCCCCCCCCCCCCCCCCCCCCCCCCCCCCCCCCCCCCCCCCCCCCCCCCCCCCCCCCCCCCCCCCCCCCCCCCCCCCCCCCCCCCCCCCCCCCCCCCCCCCCCCCCCCCCCCCCCCCCCCCCCCCCCCCCCCCCCCCCCCCCCCCCCCCCCCCCCCCCCCCCCCCCCCCCCCCCCCCCCCCCCCCCCCCCCCCCCCCCCCCCCCCCCCCCCCCCCCCCCCCCCCCCCCCCCCCCCCCCCCCCCCCCCCCCCCCCCCCCCCCCCCCCCCCCCCCCCCCCCCCCCCCCCCCCCCCCCCCCCCCCCCCCCCCCCCCCCCCCCCCCCCCCCCCCCCCCCCCCCCCCCCCCCCCCCCCCCCCCCCCCCCCCCCCCCCCCCCCCCCCCCCCCCCCCCCCCCCCCCCCCCCCCCCCCCCCCCCCCCCCCCCCCCCCCCCCCCCCCCCCCCCCCCCCCCCCCCCCCCCCCCCCCCCCCCCCCCCCCCCCCCCCCCCCCCCCCCCCCCCCCCCCCCCCCCCCCCCCCCCCCCCCCCCCCCCCCCCCCCCCCCCCCCCCCCCCCCCCCCCCCCCCCCCCCCCCCCCCCCCCCCCCCCCCCCCCCCCCCCCCCCCCCCCCCCCCCCCCCCCCCCCCCCCCCCCCCCCCCCCCCCCCCCCCCCCCCCCCCCCCCCCCCCCCCCCCCCCCCCCCCCCCCCCCCCCCCCCCCCCCCCCCCCCCCCCCCCCCCCCCCCCCCCCCCCCCCCCCCCCCCCCCCCCCCCCCCCCCCCCCCCCCCCCCCCCCCCCCCCCCCCCCCCCCCCCCCCCCCCCCCCCCCCCCCCCCCCCCCCCCCCCCCCCCCCCCCCCCCCCCCCCCCCCCCCCCCCCCCCCCCCCCCCCCCCCCCCCCCCCCCCCCCCCCCCCCCCCCCCCCCCCCCCCCCCCCCCCCCCCCCCCCCCCCCCCCCCCCCCCCCCCCCCCCCCCCCCCCCCCCCCCCCCCCCCCCCCCCCCCCCCCCCCCCCCCCCCCCCCCCCCCCCCCCCCCCCCCCCCCCCCCCCCCCCCCCCCCCCCCCCCCCCCCCCCCCCCCCCCCCCCCCCCCCCCCCCCCCCCCCCCCCCCCCCCCCCCCCCCCCCCCCCCCCCCCCCCCCCCCCCCCCCCCCCCCCCCCCCCCCCCCCCCCCCCCCCCCCCCCCCCCCCCCCCCCCCCCCCCCCCCCCCCCCCCCCCCCCCCCCCCCCCCCCCCCCCCCCCCCCCCCCCCCCCCCCCCCCCCCCCCCCCCCCCCCCCCCCCCCCCCCCCCCCCCCCCCCCCCCCCCCCCCCCCCCCCCCCCCCCCCCCCCCCCCCCCCCCCCCCCCCCCCCCCCCCCCCCCCCCCCCCCCCCCCCCCCCCCCCCCCCCCCCCCCCCCCCCCCCCCCCCCCCCCCCCCCCCCCCCCCCCCCCCCCCCCCCCCCCCCCCCCCCCCCCCCCCCCCCCCCCCCCCCCCCCCCCCCCCCCCCCCCCCCCCCCCCCCCCCCCCCCCCCCCCCCCCCCCCCCCCCCCCCCCCCCCCCCCCCCCCCCCCCCCCCCCCCCCCCCCCCCCCCCCCCCCAAAGCATAAAGGAGTATTTGAAAGGAGTTTTTCAAAGAAAGACCTCGGTGAAGATGCTTACATATTGAGCATCAAGATCTATAGAGATAGATCAAGACGCTTGATAAGTTTTTTCAATGAGTACATACCTTGACAAGATTTTGAAGTAGTTCAAAATGGAACAGTCAAAGAAAGAGTTCTTGCCTGTGTTACAAGGTGTGAAATTGAGTAAGACTCAAAACCCGACCACGGCAGAAGATCGAAAAAGAATGAAAGTCATTCCCTATGCCTCAGCCATAGGTTCTATAAAGTATGCCATGCTGTGTATCAGATCTATTGTATACCCTACACTGAGTTTGGCAAGGGAGTACAATAGTGATCTAGGAGTAGATAACTGGACAGCGGTCAAAATTATCCTTAGTGGAATAAGGATATGTTTCTTGATTATGGAGGTGACAAAAGGTTCGTCGTAAAGGGTTACGTCGATGCAAGTTTTGACACTGATCCAGATGACTCTAAGTCTCAATCTGGATACATATTGAAAGTGGGAGCAATTAGCTAGAGTAGCTCCGTGCAGAGCATTGTTGACATAGAAATTTGCAAAATACATATGAATTTGAATATGGCAGACCCGTTGACTAAACTTCTCTCACAAGCAAAATATGATCACACCTTAGTACTCTTTGGGTGTTAATCACATGGCGATGTGAACTAAGATTACTGACTCTAGTAAACCCTTTCAGTGTTGGTCACATGGCGATGTGAACTATGGGTGTTAATCACATGGTGATGTGAACTATTGGTTTTAAATCACATGGCGATGTGAACTAGATTATTGACTCTAGTGCAAGTGGGAGACTGAAGGAAATATGCCCTAGAGGCAATAATAAAGTTGTTATTTATATTTCCTTATATCATGATAAATGTTTATTATTCATGCTAGAATTGTATTAACCAGAAACTTAGTACATGTGTGAATACATGGACAAACAGAGTGTCACTAGTATGCCTCTACTTGACTAGCTCGTTGAATCAAAGATGGTTAAGTTTCCTAGCCATGGACATGAGTTGTCATTTGATTAACGGGATCACATCATTAGAGAATGATGTGATTGACTTGACCCATTCCGTTATCTTAGCACTTGATCGTTTAGTATGTTGCTATTGCTTTCTTCATGACTTATACATGTTCCTATGACTATGAGATTATGCAACTCCCAAATACCGGAGGAACACCTTGTGTGCTATCAAATGTCACAACGTAACTGGGTGATTATAAAGATGCTCTATAGGTGTCTCCGAAGGTGTTTGTTGGGTTGACATAGATCGAGATTAGGATTTGTCACTCCGAGTATCGGAGAGGTATCTCTGGGCCCTCTCAGTAATGCACATCACTATAAGCCTTGCAAGCAATGTAACTAATGAGTTAGTTGC
>JAAAWM010009500.1:0-24204 GCA_036873465.1 Thinopyrum obtusiflorum | reverse complement strand
TTGCCCAACTATGCACAGGCACATGGTCATGATTGAAACACCAGCTCAAGACAGAGATTGAAGAACCAAGAGACTTGAAGAACCAACATGTAGCTCAGAAGAGATCGAGATCGAGCGAAAGGAATAGAATATCAGCAGGAGAAGGACCTCCCTTGCTGGGCAGGCGAGCCCGGTAAGGGGCCGGGCCACCACCAGAAGCAAGCGACCAAGACTCCCCGGCAGCGCCTGCCGGGGCTTGCGGGCCTAAACCACCCCACCAACCGTGGAAGTATGACCCACGTTGTCAATCAGTGCGGTGTCAAGCCGCAAGGAGATTAAGTGGCAGCATTTGCCACTTGGCAGCCATCTCCTATAGAAGAAACCCACATGTGACACCCGTCCACCGACATGTCAAGAGAACAAGTGCAGAGCTCGCGAGATAAGCCCGGCAGGCCTTGCCGGGCAGCTAGTGATGTGACACTGAGCGGTGCATTTAATGCACCCTGTCAGCCCGCAGAGTTGGGTATGATAGCACTGTTTGCTATCATATTAGTGGGTAATGACTGTTTTGCCACTGTGGTGACCCCTTAATCTATAAAAGTAGGCCCATGGAAATCGTAGGAGGGGGATGGAGGGTTGGAAACTTGACAAGCCCAAGCCACCATACGCTTGTGGTGACCATAGCCCTGAGGCAGACCTTGCCAGGCAAGTGTACCAAACACCACCACGTTCATTTGCACCATCAATCCACCAAAGCAGGAGTAGGGTCTTATGCCTCGCGGTGGCCCGAATCTAGGTAAACTGCTTGTGTGCTCTCTGCCATGCTGCCATGCGCTAGTCTGCTCTTTGTGCAACGTGACGTCCCCCGCCAAACCAGCAAGGGGCCGCCCGGTCCCATAGACTGGATCAGGCCAAGGACCCCCATGGCGGTTCACTCATGGGCCACTTCGGGCAGTCCATGCCGCCCACGAGGAAGATTCCACAAGACTTAATGATCAAGACAAGGACTCCTCTCCACCCCCCCCCCCCCCCCCCCCCCCCCCCCCCCCCCCCCCCCCCCCCCCCCCCCCCCCCCCCCCCCCCCCCCCCCCCCCCCCCCCCCCCCCCCCCCCCCCCCCCCCCCCCCCCCCCCCCCCCCCCCCCCCCCCCCCCCCCCCCCCCCCCCCCCCCCCCCCCCCCCCCCCCCCCCCCCACAAGAGCAGGATGTAGGGTTTTACCTCCATCAAGAGGGCCCGAACCTGGGTAAAACATCGGCTCCCTTGTTCCTGTTACCATTGTTCCGAGAATCCACATCTCGGGACCCCCTACCCCGAGATCTGCTGGTTTTGACACCGACACCGGGCCCTTCCCTTCAGCATTACCAGAAGAAGCAGAGAACCGATAAAGTAGGAGGAGAGAGGGATGAAAAGGTGGATGACTTCGCCCTCCTCCGCCCCTCCTTTTATAGGTGGGGCGGGGAAGGGCAGCTGCTCCATCAACAGGCAACCACCGCCCTCCTCCGCCAATTCAAGACGGATGGACCCACTTCAAGATGCTCTTCCGCACCACATGCCTCTGTTACCTACCCCGCGCTATGCCTGCAGCATACGTGGCTAAGGATAAGAGCGCATCATGGGAAGAGTAATTTGGAGGTTTCTACCCCGTGCGTTAAAGTCATTCACGGGCCATCACTGTCGCGGCCCCACCACTGTTGGCTTTACATCACGCGCGGGGGAATCAGAAACTGCCCCCAAGATCAAGGAAAATGAAGAGGCAAAGGAAAACTTCAACGGGCCAATCCCTTCAACAGCCCTGCCTGTGCACTTATTAGGCCCTACCCCGTCGACGCTCCGCAGTGTGATCGGGGCAGGCCCGGGGGCTTCTGTCGGTGCAACAGACCCTGGGTATGTCCCCCCCCCCCCCCCCCCCCCCCCCCCCCCCCCCCCCCCCCCCCCCCCCCCCCCCCCCCCCCCCCCCCCCCCCCCCCCCCCCCCCCCCCCCCCCCCCCCCCCCCCCCCCCCCCCCCCCCCCCCCCCCCCCCCCCCCCCCCCCCCCCCCCCCCCCCCCCCCCCCCCCCCCCCCCCCCCCCCCCCCCCCCCCCCCCCCCCCCCCCCCCCCCCCCCCCCCCCCCCCCCCCCCCCCCCCCCCCCCCCCCCCCCCCCCCCCCCCCCCCCCCCCCCCCCCCCCCCCCCCCCCCCCCCCCCCCCCCCCCCCCCCCCCCCCCCCCCCCCCCCCCCCCCCCCCCCCCCCCCCCCCCCCCCCCCCCCCCCCCCCCCCCCCCCCCCCCCCCCCCCCCCCCCCCCCCCCCCCCCCCCCCCCCCCCCCCCCCCCCCCCCCCCCCCCCCCCCCCCCCCCCCCCCCCCCCCCCCCCCCCCCCCCCCCCCCCCCCCCCCCCCCCCCCCCCCCCCCCCCCCCCCCCCCCCCCCCCCCCCCCCCCCCCCCCCCCCCCCCCCCCCCCCCCCCCCCCCCCCCCCCCCCCCCCCCCCCCCCCCCCCCCCCCCCCCCCCCCCCCCCCCCCCCCCCCCCCCCCCCCCCCCCCCCCCCCCCCCCCCCCCCCCCCCCCCCCCCCCCCCCCCCCCCCCCCCCCCCCCCCCCCCCCCCCCCCCCCCCCCCCCCCCCCCCCCCCCCCCCCCCCCCCCCCCCCCCCCCCCCCCCCCCCCCCCCCCCCCCCCCCCCCCCCCCCCCCCCCCCCCCCCCCCCCCCCCCCCCCCCCCCCCCCCCCCCCCCCCCCCCCCCCCCCCCCCCCCCCCCCCCCCCCCCCCCCCCCCCCCCCCCCCCCCCCCCCCCCCCCCCCCCCCCCCCCCCCCCCCCCCCCCCCCCCCCCCCCCCCCCCCCCCCCCCCCCCCCCCCCCCCCCCCCCCCCCCCCCCCCCCCCCCCCCCCCCCCCCCCCCCCCCCCCCCCCCCCCCCCCCCCCCCCCCCCCCCCCCCCCCCCCCCCCCCCCCCCCCCCCCCCCCCCCCCCCCCCCCCCCCCCCCCCCCCCCCCCCCCCCCCCCCCCCCCCCCCCCCCCCCCCCCCCCCCCCCCCCCCCCCCCCCCCCCCCCCCCCCCCCCCCCCCCCCCCCCCCCCCCCCCCCCCCCCCCCCCCCCCCCCCCCCCCCCCCCCCCCCCCCCCCCCCCCCCCCCCCCCCCCCCCCCCCCCCCCCCCCCCCCCCCCCCCCCCCCCCCCCCCCCCCCCCCCCCCCCCCCCCCCCCCCCCCCCCCCCCCCCCCCCCCCCCCCCCCCCCCCCCCCCCCCCCCCCCCCCCCCCCCCCCCCCCCCCCCCCCCCCCCCCCCCCCCCCCCCCCCCCCCCCCCCCCCCCCCCCCCCCCCCCCCCCCCCCCCCCCCCCCCCCCCCCCCCCCCCCCCCCCCCCCCCCCCCCCCCCCCCCCCATTTGAGCTGGAAGCACAATCGCAGTGGTTCTCCCTTTGCACACCTAGCCGACAAAGCGGAACGTAGGAGGCAAGCACAGGAGCCGGGCAACCCAACTATTGACCAAAGACACAATTCGAAACCGATGCATATATAGCTATATCCGAGAATTTTTTTTCCGAATCTCTAAAAATGTCCAGCACTGCACTACGAGACTTATGCTGGAAACAAACAAATAGTTTGAAAGTGCCATAGGCTTGAAAACCAAAAACATCAGTAAAGACTTTACGCCCCAATTAAATCAAGTCATTTGGTGCCAATCCGAAAATTGGTCTTACTTTTGTGCTTCTGGCGTGCATTAATATGACACATCCGATCTCAAGACTTCAAGCGGGTCAGCCTATGGCTGCAACCTCCTATCCCAAAGGCGGAGCACTGCTCGTTAGACCAGTTTAGCGAACTAAACTCGAGCGGTCACTAGAGAGAAAATGGGTTATCCGGCTTTTGACCACACACTCGCGTCGAAAAAGGAGTGATAGAAAAAGATTTTGCAATGACTAGGAAGAAAACACATTTACTATATAACGGCTCATATAAATTTAAGAGCCCCCAGTAAACTTGGGTAAAAGAATTTTATGTATAATGATTGTATGTACCGAAGTACTTATATCATATATGTGTTCACCCGAACTTTTAAGCGCGTCTTAACCGACCGTCGGCTTCTCCTTCTTCGGTTAAGGGCTGAAAAGTGTTATGTACTCCACCTGTCGAGAATATCGACGGTGCTTTCGATAACCAGGCAATCAGGCCATAAGGCTGTAATAGACAAAGCGCGCTCAGGGAACTTATGCTATATTACTGACGAAGTGTAAGAAGCATCTGTGAAGAAAATAGTACCCCCATTGATACCTTTCTTTGGTTGCTCATTGTTACTATGAGACTTGTGCAATAGATTTTTGTACTCATGAGTTCTGTTGTGTGCCGCCCATGATTGAAAACAATAAGAGCGCGAGCTTTCGGCTTCACCCAGTCTGAGGTCCGAGCTCGGATGACCCGATCGTGACAATCGCAGAGGTGCTCCCTTTACTTCCTAGCCGAACAATCGGGAATGTAGGGGTAAACACAGGACCAAGGCAACCCAGCTTGCGGAACACTTAAGTCAACATGGTGCATATTGTGGCGTAATACACGAACAAGGAACGAAGCCATACAAGTATAATCATATGCAAGAGGAAAGGCTTCATAAAGGAAGCCCCCAAGTAAATGGGGTATTAGAATTTGTGTGTCACAAACAAAGTTTTGACAAGGAAGTTTTTCACAAACAACTTTTTGCGAAAAAAAGTATAATGCTTGGTCGAACCGAACAAAATTGAAAACTAAAAGTTTTTGAGCATGAAAGCGACTTAGCTGGTTAATGTGCTAGGTATTGATGACGCGGTCCGAGCTTACGACGGGATGAGCTCCCGGCCCCCAAGCCGGTCCCGAGGTGGCAGAGCAAAGAGCTCGACGCTCCGTAGTGGCGACATAGCATGACCGATGCAGGCCGACAGTGTGACGCCGAAGTACCCGGCGTGGGTTAATGAAGTGATGACGAAGCCCCCGGTCCAGACGAGGTGACGTGGTATGTCGATACGCCGAGGCGACAGCGCTGCCCCAATCCGGATCATTTAACTATGCACAGAAGATAGTGCAAGCCGGAGATAATAGTAATAATAATAAAAAAAAATTAAAGGATGCATGATTAATAATTTATGCAAAGTGAGTAATAAAAAAATATGTCCTGTGTGCCGAACACTCGATGAGGTAGAGCTCCCTCAGCGATGCCGAAGTCCTGAGGCAACCGAACATGTCGGTATGGCAATTTGACCAACAAGGTGATCACGCGAGCCGATTTAGGCCAATTGGGACGACGACGTCGGCTTGCCGAAGTGACCGCGTGACGCAGTCGAAGTCGATTACCTACACATGTAAAATAGTGTAGTCCAACAATAATAATATAAATATATAAAAATCCTCGTGTAATTAATTTACGCAAAATAATTTATTTAAAGATATGTGGCCTAGCGCCGAAGTCAATGTCGATGCAGGGCGTCGGCATGATGCGGTAAAGGCATGGTAAAGCCGAACCACCACGCGACCATCGTTAATACGGCCACCATTTGATAGACATGTGTACAGATGATGGAACAAACCATAGTAATAATTCCTCGGGAAAAATAAACCCAAACAAGCAAAAATTACTAGGATTAATAGCACCTGGTTTATTTGTTGTAGCAATCTGAAGAAAGGTGACTCCCAAAATTGGGACTCAATCCGCACACCCATTGCCTGATGGGCGATAAAGCGACAGCATGACAATGCTGGCAAAGGTTGGCTCGCCAAGGCAAAGACCCCGGTCCAGCTAGCGTGACGAAGCTTGTCGGCTGGTGACGCCGAAGTCACCGGAGTATGTTGATGAAGAAATAGCAAAGTTCCCGATCCAGCCGAGGTGTCGAAGCCTCCATGTCAGTCAATGAGTCGAAGCAGGTCGGCTGGTGATGCCGAAGTCACTGGAGTAGGTTTGATGAAGATATGGTGAAGCCTCCGGTCCAGCTGAGGTGACGGAGCAGGTCGGTAAGGAGACGTTGCAGCTGCCGTGTTAGCCGAGGTTTTGAAGCAGTTCGGCGTGATGGACATCGGCTTGAAGAAGCAATAGTGGGGCCATGCCGACGCAGGTCGTAACTTGTGACGTGGTCAATGCCGGCTTGATGAATTGACCATGCGGCGATGCCGGTGTGCCCGTTCCATGTGATCCATGGGGTGGCGATGTTGGTGATGATTTATCCTTTGCGATTCCGAACTCTTGTTCGGCTCACCGAGATGATGATCCGAAGAAGTTGAGCTCGGCTCAACAAAGCGATGATGTGTCTAGTGCAGGTCGGCAGCCGTGAAGCAATATTGCCGGACTGGTTTGACACCAGCATGACGGTGAAGATTACCTCCGAAAAGGAGCAAAATTCATAAGCATGTGTTCGGAAACAAAACACAATACACTAGAAAGAGATTCTTCCAAAAAGGTTGTCCAATATCTCGTTCATGAAGAGAGATGATCTCAGGTCAGATTCGTATTCGCGCAGAAAACAGATCTGAAAAGTGATGCACTAATCGAAATGTTCCCGGAGTTTAAACGGTCGGATCGAGCTGAAATTTTGAGAGGTGGTAGATATGGAAATTCCGCAGCAGATGAATGGTTGGATCTTCCAAATAACCCCCGAGCTGGGCTCTGGAGACCACACCCTAAACTCGTCCTGATTCCCGTCTAGACTCGATAGGGCGCCGGTATATCGGAGATCAGCGGAGATTGCTCCATCTGAACGCGACGAAATTTTACAGGGTTGTTGTAGACTCAATTCCACACAATTCCACCGATGGAATCGTCAAAGCGATGCTCGAGGAGGTGGTGGCAGCGGATACAAGTTTGCTGTCCGGAAGAACAACACGGTCGCCCGAGGGCAATGTTGACGTTGAGCCCCCGAGCTCCAAGGATGATTCCTCCATGATCATGATAGAGATCGGAGTTGATGTTTGATGAAGGCCCTCGTCCAAACATGACGATTGGAGGCAAGGCACGGTCCTTGGTCAAGCCAAGGTGACAAGTCGAGCCGGCGACGAAGACGCCGACGTCGCAGTTGATCTACAGCGAGCCATTGATCCTTTGTCGATCTCACAACGGACCTCTCAATGAAAGTACCAATGTCGGTGTCAAAACCAGCGGATCTCGGGGTAGGGGGTTCCGAGCTGTGGATTCTCGGATCAATGGTAACAGGAACAAGGGAGACGATGTTTTACCCAGGTTCGGGCCCTCTTGATGGAGGTAAAACCCTACATCCTGCTCTTGTTTATATTGATAGAGTATCAAGTACAGAGTTGATCTATGATGTCTACTACACAACCTTCTTCTTGTAGACGTTGTTGGGCCTCCAAGTGCAGAGGTTTGTAGGACAGTAGCAAATTTCCCTCAAGTGGATGACCTAAGGCCCCCCCCCCCCCCCCCCCCCCCCCCCCCCCCCCCCCCCCCCCCCCCCCCCCCCCCCCCCCCCCCCCCCCCCCCCCCCCCCCCCCCCCCCCCCCCCCCCCCCCCCCCCCCCCCCCCCCCCCCCCCCCCCCCCCCCCCCCCCCCCCCCCCCCCCCCCCCCCCCCCCCCCCCCCCCCCCCCCCCCCCCCCCCCCCCCCCCCCCCCCCCCCCCCCCCCCCCCCCCCCCCCCCCCCCCCCCCCCCCCCCCCCCCCCCCCCCCCCCCCCCCCCCCCCCCCCCCCCCCCCCCCCCCCCCCCCCCCCCCCCCCCCCCCCCCCCCCCCCCCCCCCCCCCCCCCCCCCCCCCCCCCCCCCCCCCCCCCCCCCCCCCCCCCCCCCCCCCCCCCCCCCCCCCCCCCCCCCCCCCCCCCCCCCCCCCCCCCCCCCCCCCCCCCCCCCCCCCCCCCCCCCCCCCCCCCCCCCCCCCCCCCCCCCCCCCCCCCCCCCCCCCCCCCCCCCCCCCCCCCCCCCCCCCCCCCCCCCCCCCCCCCCCCCCCCCCCCCCCCCCCCCCCCCCCCCCCCCCCCCCCCCCCCCCCCCCCCCCCCCCCCCCCCCCCCCCCCCCCCCCCCCCCCCCCCCCCCCCCCCCCCCCCCCCCCCCCCCCCCCCCCCCCCCCCCCCCCCCCCCCCCCCCCCCCCCCCCCCCCCCCCCCCCCCCCCCCCCCCCCCCCCCCCCCCCCCCCCCCCCCCCCCCCCCCCCCCCCCCCCCCCCCCCCCCCCCCCCCCCCCCCCCCCCCCCCCCCCCCCCCCCCCCCCCCCCCCCCCCCCCCCCCCCCCCCCCCCCCCCCCCCCCCCCCCCCCCCCCCCCCCTTAAAGACTCAATCCGATAAGATAACTTCAAAGGGAAAACTCAATCCATTACAAGAGAGTAGAGGAGGAGAAACATCATAAGATCCAACTATAATAGCAAAGATCGCGATACATCAAGATCGTACCACCTCAAGAACACGAGAGAGAGAGAGATCAAACACATAGCTACTGGTACATACCCTCAGCCCCGAGGGTGAACTACTCCCTCCTCATCATGGAGAGCGCCGGGATGATGAAGATGGCCACCGGTGAGGGTTCCCCCCTCCGGCAGGGTGCCAGAACAGGGTCCCGAGAGGTTTTTGGTGGCTACAGAGGCTTGCGGCGGCGGAACTCCAGATCTATTCTGTTCCTCAGTGTTTTTAGGGTATATGGACATATATAGGCGAAAGAAGTTGGTCAGGGGAGCCACGAGGGGCCCACGAGGGTGGGGGGCGTGCCCAGGGGGGGCAGGCGTGCCTCCCCACCTCGTGGCCACCTCGTTGCTTCCCTGAAGTGCACTCCAAGTCTCCTGGATTGCTTCCGTTCCAAAAATAACTCTCCCGAAGGTTTCATTCCGTTTGGACTCCGTTTGATATTCCTTTTCTTCAAAACACTGAAACAAGGGAAAAAAATAGGAACAGGAACTGGCACTGGGCTCTGGGTTAATAGGTTAGTCCCAAAAATAATATAAAAGTGTAAAATAAAGCCCATTAACATCCAAAACAGATAATATAATAGCATGGAACAATCAAAAACTATAGATATGTTGGAGACATATCAGCATCCCCAAGCTTAATTCCTGCTCGTCCTCGAGTAGGTAAATGATAAAAACAGAATTTTTGATGTGGAATGCTACCTAACATATTTATCCATGTAATTCTCTTTATTGTGGCAAGAATATTGAGATCCGAAAGATTCAAGATAAAAGTTTAATATTGACATAAAAATAATAATACTTCAAGCATACTAACAAAGTAATCATGTCTTCTCAAAATAACATGGCCAAAGAAAGCTATCCCTACAAAATCATATAGTCTGGCTATGCTCTATCTTCATCACACAAAATATTTAAATCATGCACAACCCCGATGACAAGCCAAGCAATTGTTTCATACTTTTGATGTTCTCAAACTTTTTCAATCTTCACGCAATATATGAGCGTGAGCCATGGATATAGCACTATAGGTGGAATAGAATGGTAGTTGTGGAGAAGACAAAAAGGAGAAGATAATCTCACATCAACTAGGCATATCAACGGGCTATGGAGATGCCCATCAATAGATATCAATGTGAGTGAGTAGGGATTGCCATACAACGGATGCACTAGAGCTATAAGTGTATGAAAGCTCAACAAAAGAAACTAAGTGGGTGTGCATCCAACTCGCTTGCTCACGAAGACCTAGGGCAATTTGAGGAAGCCCATCATTGGAATATACAAGCCAAGTTCTATAATGTAAAATTCCCACTAGTATATGAAAGTGACAACATAGGAGACTTTCTATCATGAAGATCATGGTGCTACTTTGAAGCACAAGTGTGGTAAAAGGATAGTAGCATTGCCCCTTCTCTCTTTTTCTCTCATTTTTTTATCTGGGCCTTTTCTCTTCTTTTTTTATGACCTCTTTTTTCTCTTTTTTTTATTTGGGCTTCTTTGGCCTCTTTTTTTTTTGTCCGGAGTCTCATCCTGACTTGTGGGGGAATCATAGTCTCCATCATCCTCCCCCCCCCCCCCCCCCCCCCCCCCCCCCCCCCCCCCCCCCCCCCCCCCCCCCCCCCCCCCCCCCCCCCCCCCCCCCCCCCCCCCCCCCCCCCCCCCCCCCCCCCCCCCCCCCCCCCCCCCCCCCCCCCCCCCCCCCCCCCCCCCCCCCCCCCCCCCCCCCCCCCCCCCCCCCCCCCCCCCCCCCCCCCCCCCCCCCCCCCCCCCCCCCCCCCCCCCCCCCCCCCCCCCCCCCCCCCCCCCCCCCCCCCCCCCCCCCCCCCCCCCCCCCCCCCCCCCCCCCCCCCCCCCCCCCCCCCCCCCCCCCCCCCCCCCCCCCCCCCCCCCCCCCCCCCCCCCCCCCCCCCCCCCCCCCCCCCCCGGGTGTATGATACCGGCGAAAGGTGCGCGATATTAGAGAGGCTAGCAATGGTGAAAGGGTGAGAGTGCGTATAATCCATGGACTCAACATTAGTCATAAAGAACTCATATACTTATTGCAAAAATCTATTAGTTATCGAAACATAGTACTACGCGCATGCTCCTAGGGGGATAGATTGGTAGGAAAAGACCATCGCTCGTCCCCGACCGCCACTCATAAGGAAGACAATCAATAAATAAATCATGCTCCGACTTCATCACATAACGGTTCACCATACGTGCATGCTACGGGAATCACAAACTTTAACACAAGTATCTCTCAAATTCACAACTAGTCCACTAGCATGACTCTAATATCACCATCTTCATATCTCAAAACAATCATAAGGAATCAAACTTCTCATAGTATTCAATGCACTTTATATGAAAGTTTTTATTATATCCCTCTTGGATGCCTATCATATTAGGACTAATTTCATAACCAAAGCAAATTACCATGCTGTTCTAAAGACTCTCAAAATAATATAAGTGAAGCATGAGAGTTCATCTATTTCTTCAAAATAAAACCACCATTGTGCTCTAAAAGATATAAGTGAAGCACTAGAGCAAACGACAAACTACTCTGAAAGATATAAGTGAAGATCAATGAGTAGCCGAATAATTATGCAACTATGTGAAGACTCTCTAACATTTAAGAATTTCAGATCTTGGTATTTTATTAAAACAGCAAGCAAAACAAAATAAAACGACATTTCAAGGATAGCACTCATCATGTGAAGAAGCAAAAACTTAGGGTCAACCGATACTAACTGATAATTGTTGAAGAAGAAAGGTGGGATGCCTACCGGGGCATCCCCAAGCTTAGATGCTTGAGACTTCTTGAAATATTATCTTGGGGTGCCTTGGGCATCCCCAAGCTTGAGCTTTTGCGTCTCCTTAATTCCTTTCATATCACGGTTTCCTAAATCTCGAAAGCTTCATCCACACCAAACTCAACAAGAACTCGTGAGATAAGTTAGTATAAACCAATGCAAAAACTTTATCATACTCTACTGTAGAAAATCACTAAAATTATTATTCAACATTTCATACTAAATGCCTCTGCATATTTAATACTCCTATCCTCAAATAGAATCATTAAACAAGCAAACATATGCAAACAATGCAAACATAACAGCAATCTGCCAAAACAGTACAATCTGTAAAGAATGCAAGATTCAGCATACTTACCTAGCTCCAAAAATTATGAAAGAAAATTCCCAATGTAGTAAATTTATCAGAGCTTATTATGCAAAAGGTTTCAACATTTTATCACATTCTGACTTTTCTAGGGAATTTTTGCAACAGCGGTAAACTTTCTGTTTTGAAATGGCAACATGTATACTTGCAAAATAAGCATGGTAAAGGCTATCCTTGACATTTTTATTGAAAATAGAGATGCAAAACATTATTCTAAATAACAGAAAGCAAAACAAAATAAAATAAAATGACGCTCCAAGCAAAACACATATCATGTGGTGAATAAAAATATAGCTCCAAGTAAGTTACCGATGAACGAAGACGAAAGAGGGGATGCCTTCCGGGGCATCCCCAAGCTTTGGCTTTTTGGTGTCCTTAGATTATCTTGGGGTGCCATGGGCATCCCCAAGCTTAGGCTCTTGCCACTCCTTGTTCCATAATCCATCAAATCTTTTACCCAAAACTTGAAAACTTCACAACACAAAACTTAACAGAAAATCTCGTGAGCTCCGTTAGCGAAAGAAAACAAAACACCACTTCAAGGTACTGTAATGAACTCATTATTTATTTATATGGGTGTTAAACCTACTGTATTTCAACTTCTCTATGGTTTATAAACTATTTTACTAGCCATAGATTCATCAAAATAAGCAAACAACACACGAAAAACAGAATCTGTCAAAAACAGAACAGTCTGTAGTTATCTGTAACTAACGCAAACTTATGGAACTCCAAAAATTCAGCCAAAATAGGATGACCTAAAAAATTTGTTTATTGATCTTCTGAAATTGGAATCAATATTTTATCACGTTCTGGTGATTTTAAACAATTGTTTTCATGAACAGAAAGTTTCTGGAATTTTCAGCAAGATCAAATAACTATCATCCAAGAAGATCCTATAGGTTTAACTTGGCACAAACACTAATTAAAACATAAAAACAGACCTAACCAGAGGCTAGATCAAATATTTATTACTAAACAGAACCAAAAAGAAATATCAAAAATAAAAATTGGTTGCCTCCCAACAAGCGCTATCGTTTAACGCCCCTAGCTAGGCATGATGATTTCAATGATGCTCGCATAAAAGATAAGAATTGAAACATAAAGAGAGCATCATGAAGAATATGACTAGCACATTTAAGACTAACCCACTTCCTATGCATAGGGATTTTGTGAGCAAACAACTTATGGGAACAATAATCAACTAGCATAGGAAGGCAAAACAAGCATAGTTTCAAGACTTTAAGCACATAGAGAGGAAACTTAATATTATTGCGATTTCTACAAGCATATATTCCTCCCTCATAATAATTTTCAGTAGCATCATGAATGAATTCAACAATATAACCAGCACATAAAGCATTCTTTTCATGATCTACAAGCATAGAAATTTTATTACTCTCCACATAAGCAAATTTCTTCTCATGAATAATAGTGGGAGCAAACTCAACAAAATAACTATCATGTGATTGAAAATTAAGATCAAGATGACAAGTTTCATGGTTATAATTATTCTTTAAAGCATACGTGTCATCACAATAACCATCATAGATAGGAGGCATGATGTCATAACAAATTTGCATATCAAAACTTGGGAGGCTAATAACATCATCTTCATTAAACATAGCCTCGCCAAGCTTGGGACAAACATTAATTTCAGCAAATATATTCTCAAACTTGTCATTCTCATCAAACATAGCATCCCCAAGCTTGGGCCTTTTCATATCATAAGCATAATCACTCTCATCATTAATAGTATGGATAGCACCAATAGTATAGCAATTATCATCATCACAAAGAGTAATAGGAGCAACATCTTTTGGGAGGGATACCTTTCTACCTTTGCTTCTCCGTCTTTTCTTTTTCTTCTTCACATCATGTGTGGGTTTAATCCTCTTTTTGGAGCTCCTTATTAATGAGATTGGTTGAATAGAAGGCTCCTCCTCGTTACCTGATTCATCATAAGAAATAATAGGAGGATATTGGGAAGTCTCTTCCCTTTCATTAGTATTCTCTTCATCTTCTATTTGTTTTCTTGTCTTTATGTAATTGGCAATATAAGGATTTTCAATGCAATTCACCGCACAATACATATAAATTTCCTCTAGATCAAAATCAAGAAGTTTATCATGGGCAAATACTGGAAGATAGTTAGTTATACGTTTCATTTCTTCATAACCCATAAGCAAACTAAGTTCATTATGATGTGCAAGGGAAATCAAGTCATCACAATTTTTGGAAACGATTAGATCATGAAACAATTTGCATCGGATAGTTAAATGACCACGTTCATTACAAAGTTCACAAGTACGGCTAAGAAAATTTAAATTTTCAGCACAAACATCTAGCCTTTCTTGCAACCATTTAGTTTCTAAGTACTTATGCCTCTTACAAAATCTATCTTCCCTTTTTGTTATGTATTTGCAAACTCTATGCACTCCACAGAAATCGACATGCTTATAGGAAACATTTTCATCATGAATAGTGCAATCATCATTAGTACCATGGATATTCAAAGAGTTCATACTAATAACATTGCAATCATGCTCATCATTCAAAGATTTAGTGCCAAACATTTTATAGACTTCTTCTTCTAGCACTTGAGCACAATTTTCCTTTCCATCATTCTCACAAAAGATATTAAAAAGATGAAGCGTATGAGGCAAACTCAATTCCATTTTTTTTGTAGTTTTCTTTTATAAACTAAACTAGTGCTAAAACCAGAAACTAAAAGATTCAATTGCAAGATCTAAAGATATACCTTCAAGCACTCACCTCCCCGGCAACGGCGCCAGAAAAGAGCTAGATGTCTACTACACAACCTTCTTTTTGTAGACGTTGTTGGGCCTCCAAGTGCAGAGGTTTGTAGGACAATAGCAAATTTCCCTCAAGTGGATGACCTAAGGTTTATCAATCCGTAGGAGGCGTAGGATGAAGATGGTCTCTCTCAAGCAACCCTGCAACCAAATAACAAAGAGACTCTTGTGTCCCCAACACACCCAATACAATGGTAAATTGTATAGGTGCACTAGTTCGGCGAAGAGATGGTGATACAAGTGCAATATGGATGGTAGATATAGGTTTTTGTAATCTGAAAATATAAAAACAGCAAGGTAACTAATGATAAAAGTGAGCGTAAACGGTATTGCAATGCTAGGAAACAAGGCCTAGGGTTCATACTTTCACTAGTGCAAGTTCTTTCAACAATAATAACATAATTGGATCATATAAATATCCCTCAACATGCAATAAAGAGTCACTCCAAAGTCACTAATAGCGGAGAACAAATGAAGAGATTATTGTAGGGTACGAAACCACCTCAAAGTTATTCTTTCGGATCGATCTATTCAAGAGTTCGTAGTAAAATAACACGAAGCTATTCTTTTCGTTTGATCTATCATAGAGTTCGTACTATAATAACACCTTAAGACACAAATCAACCAAAACCCTAATGTCACCTAGATACTCCAATGTCACCTCAAGTATCCGTGGGTATGATTATACGATATGCATCACACAATCTCAGATTCATCTATTCAACCAACACAAAGTACTTCAAAGAGTGCCCCAAAGTTTCTACCCAAGAGTCAAGATGAAAACGTGTGCCAACCCCTATGCATAGGTTCATGGGTGGAACCCGCAAGTTGATCACCAAAACATACATCAAGTGGATCACGTGATATCCCATTGTCACCACAGATAAGCACGGCAAGACATACATCAAGTGTTCTCAAATCCTTAAAGACTCAATCCGATAAGATAACTTCAAAGGGAAAACTCAATCCATTACAAGAGAGTAGAGGGGGAGAAACATCATAAGATCCAACTATAATAGCAAAGCTCGCGATACATCAAGATCGTACCACCTCAAGAACACGAGAGAGAGAGAGATCAAACACATAGCTACTGGTACGTACCCTCAGCCCCGAGGGTGAACTACTCCCTCCTCGTCATGGAGAGCGCCGGGATGATGAAGATGGCCGCCGGTGAGGGTTCCCCCCTCCAGCAGGGTGCCAGAACAGGGTCCCGAGAGGTTTTTGGTGGCTACAGAGGCCTGCGGCGGCGGAACTCCAGATCTATTCTGTTCTCGGTGTTTTTAGGGTATATGGACATATATAGGCGAAAGAAGTTGGTCAGGGGAGCCATGAGGGGCCCACGATGGTGGGGGCGTGCCCAGGGGGGCAGGAGCACCTCCCTGCCTCGTGGCCACCTCGTTGCTTCCCTGACGTGCACTCCAAGTCTCCTGGATTGCTTCCGTTCCAAAAATAACTCTCCCGAAGGTTTCATTCCGTTTGGACTCCGTTTGATATTCCTTTTCTTCAAAACACTGAAACAAGGGAAAAAACAGGAACTGGCACTGGGCTCTGGGTTAATAGGTTAGTCCCAAAAATAATATAAAAGTGTAAAATAAAGCCCATTAACATCCAAAACAGATAATATAATAGCATGGAACAATCAAAAATTATAGATACGTTGGAGACGTATCAATCTACCTCGAGATCATATGTTGTGGTCTAAAACCTGAGGGTATGATGAATAATGTCATAATCATCTAGCGACTGGCCTGGCCTCGGCTTATATAATGTACCGGAGGCCTAGGATAACAAGAGTCCTAGTCGAATACGTTGGTGGAGAGGAGTCCTTGTCTTGATCATTAAGTCTTGTGGAATCTTCCTCGTGTGCGGCATGGGCTGCTCGAGGTGGCCCATGAGTGAACCACCATGGGGGTCCTCGGCTCGATCCAGTTGGTCGGGAGACGACATGGTGAGTACCCCCTAGTCCAGGACACCGTCACCCGGGGCCAGCCCCCGGGCTTCTGTTCGGGGCAATTGTTGCCCCATATTGGTGCTGATGCTCGGGGAGTGAGTCTGGTCCTCGGTGTGGTGAAACTTTTGGTTTCTTTGAAGCTCGGTTGGGAGGCAGGGCTGGAGGTCATTAGTAATCCCAACACTGCCCCTCCCAGAGGTCTTGGGGCCGTTGTCGATGAGAGGTGGGCCTTCTTCCCTGCCAAGGAGGGGTGCAGCGCGCCTCAGGCCCCCTGACAGCTCCGGCTGCTTGCTGTTTCTCTGCTGGAGGCGTCGGACCGGGGGTCTTGGCGCTTCCCAGGAGCAGCGGTGGTGAGGAGAAAGTGAGGGAAGATGGAGAAGGCAGGTGGCAGGGGGTCAACTTGGAGTACGAGGGCGTGGATGCCTTCGCCTCCGACCGTCAACCTGCTGCCTCGTCTTTCCACTCTTCCCCTCCCTCCCCGGCACCGTCATCACCAGCCTCTTCGGGTGGTAGCCGGGGAGGGATGTTCTCTTGGTGCCCTCTTCTCGCCTCCAGTAGTCTTCTGGCTGAGCTTTGGTGGATGACTCCACCAATGCTCAAGCCGGGGCTTCTTGTTGGCTATGGAGGTGGCGACCAGAAGGCGCCGCCCCACCCCCCTCCTTCACAGCCTCGCCACTGCCGGTCTTGTCAGGCCGTGATCAACGGGCCCTGACGAGACCGGGGCGGGCTCCTGCTTGGGTGCTCCTTTTCTCGTTTTTTCCTCCTTCCGCCGCAGTGCCTGAAGGAGGGAAAATGAAAAGAGGGTATTACGGGGCACTTATCTTTTTTCAATCTTAAACCTATCGGCAATCGCCAAATTTTAATTCAAATAATGTAATCTCTCGAGTACGTCTTTGTATTCTGTAATGCTTGTACTTGTAACTGCATATGAATGAAAAAGATGAATCTTGTCGGGAACTCATGCATGTGTATGACCATGCAGAGGCAAAGTGCCTCTTTAATAGAATAAACGAGTTTTCCCCGGCAGGATATCCTGCTGGCACCCTCCTTTGTCTGCCGGAGAACTACGTCTGCCGGGGAACAGACATAGGGGCCAGCCCCCCGCCAACTCCTTTTTCCCAAAGGCTACTGCGACCACCTTGACCGAAGCAGCATTTGAGTCATAGGTGGGAGCACCTAAGTTCCAAAGAAGGAGGCGAGGTTTTCTCATGCAAAGTTGTAGCTTTACAGAATACTAATGGACAAGAGGTGAACTCATCTGTTTGGCTTGCCGGGGATCGCCGTGCCGTGCAATCTTCTCATCCTTTGTCGAAGCCAGGTTCACGGCAAGAACCTGCAACTCCATGAAGATGAGAATGAAAGCAGGATGCAACCCTATCTATATGCATATGCAAATGCTCATGAAATGCGTATGCAGTGATCTGGGTGTGCTTGTGCATGCATGCAATCTTAGTTGGGGCCCCCCTACATCGCTTCTTTATTTTCTCTTGCACAGGGTCATCGCCCCGGCTTGTACAAGCGGTTACATGCAGCTTCGGCAATGCCATATACAATGGGTGGCTACCGGGCCCTTACGAGTAGAACTTACGGAGATGCTCAATATTCCATGAGTTTTGCAACGGCGTGCCATCTCCGGTCTCCAGACGGACTGCGCCGGGTCTGGAGACTCGTACTACCCGGTAAGGGATTTCCCTGCTCGGTGACAGCTTGTGTGTACCCTTGGTGGACTGAACGTGCCTAAGGACAAGGTCACCTTCCTCAAACGCTGGGCACGAACCCTGTGGCTGTGATAGCGACACAGGGCTTGCTGATAGCGTGCAGCACGCGTAGCGGCTCGGAGACGGTTCTCCTCGAGTAGCACATCGTCGTCACGCCGGTGCTGATCTTGTGCTACATCATCGTAGGCAAGCACCCGAGGAGACCCGTAAATGAGTTCCATGGGGATAACTGCTTCTGCCCCGTAGACCAGGGAGAAGGGACTCTGCCCGGTAGCTCGATTAGGTGTCGTTCTGAGGGACCAGAGAACTATCGGCAGCTCCTCGATCCACCGCCTTCCGTGCTTCTGCAGCGTATCGAAAGTCCTTGTCTTGAGTCCATGAAGCACTTCAGCATTCTCCCTCTCAGCTTGTCCATTGCTCCGGGGGTTCGCCACAGAGGCAAATGAGATCTTGCATCCGAGGGTTTGAACATATTGCATGAAGGCGTGGCTCGTGAATTGGGTGCCGTTATCAGTGATGATCCTTGCCGAAACTCCGAAACGACACACCAATTCTTTCGAGAACTTGATAGCTGACTGAGCAGTTGCCTTCCTCACGGCAGTCACTTCCGGCCACTTTGTAAACTTGTCGATAGCGATGAACAAGAATTCAAAGCCCCCGATTGTTCGGGGGAAGGGGCCGATGATATCGAGCCCCCAGACCGAAAATGGCCATGACAGAGGGATTGTCTGAAGAGCTTGGGCAGCCAGGTGTGTTTTCTTGGAACAGAACTGAGGGGCTTCACATGCCGTGATGAACTCAACTTCGTCTTGGAGGGCTGTGGGCCAATAGAATCCTTGCCGGAATGCTTTCCCAACTAATGCCCTTGATCCAATGTGTGAGCCGCACATTCATCTGTGAATCTCAGCCAGCAGTTCCTTTCCGTCCTCCCGGCAGACATACTTCAATTTCACATCGTTGGGCCTCCTTCTGTATAGAGTATCATCGACAAACTGATACATACTGGCCCTCCGGGCTACTTTCTCAGCTTCATCTGGGTCACCGGTGAGTTCTCGGATTTGGAGGAAGTGGACGATGTGCCTTGCCCAAGTTGGGTCCTGAGGCTCGGCAACGAGGACTAGCGGCACCTCCTCGGCTGCGGGAGCACCAGCCTCGTTCGTGGGGTCCATAGGCCCGGCTGGAGGGGGTGGTCCGGCAGGCTATGAGGAGTTGTTTCCGGTAGGGTCTCTGCCGGGAGCGGATGGCTTGATCGGGAGAGGCTTACCGTAGTCCAGCTTTCTCCTATTCTGGGCCATTGTGGTTGGTGATACGGAGGGTTGAGAGAGGTGGAGAACAAAAGTTCCTGGTTCCACAGGAAGCTTCTACGGAACAAACTTTGACAGGTGATCAACGATGCTGTTTTCTGCATGGGGTACGTGCTCTATTTGCAACCCGTCAAAGCGCTCCTCTAACCTCCTTACTTACTCAACGAATACTTCCATCAATGGGCTTTGGTAATCTTTGTTGACTTGTCTCACTACTAACTGTGAATCTCTTCGAATGATCAGCTTCCTGATTCCCAATTCGGTTGGAATCCTGAGCCCGGCAAGGAGCCCTTTGATACGTCTCCAACGTATCTATAATTTATGAAGTATTCATGCCATGTTTACAATAGTTTTATATGATTTTGGTATGATTTGATTAGAACTAACCTAGACTGACGCTGTTTTCAGCAGAACTACCGTGGTGTTGTTTTTGTGCAGAAATAAAAGTTCTTGGAATGCGATGAAAATCAACAGAGAATTTTTCTAGAAAATATGAAAAATACTGGAGCAAAAATCTACCGAAGGGTAGTCCCGTGGGCCCCACGAGGGTGGGGGGCACGCCCACCCCCTGCCTCGTGGACTCCCCGAGGGTCCCCCTGACGTGAAATCAATGCCAACTCCTCCTATAAATACAGAAACCTTCGGGAAATAACCTAGATCAGAAGTTCCGCCGCCGCAAGCCTCTGTAGCCACGAGAAATCAATCTAGGCCCTCTCCGGCACCCTGCCGGAGGGGGCCATCATCACCGGAGGCCATGGAGGAGGATCCCGGAGGGGCCATCATCGCCATGAAGGCCAAGGACCAGAGGGAGAACCTCTCCCCATATAGGGGGGATGCCATGGAGGAGGAAGCACAAGGGGGAGAACCTCTCCTCCTCTCTCTCGGTGGCACCGGAGTGCCATCGGGTGGGGAATCATCGCCGCGGTGATCGTCTTCATCAACATCACCATCCTCATCTCTTTTACGCGGTCCACTCTCCCGCACCCCGCTGTAATCCCTACTTGAACATGGTGCTTTATGCCACATATTATGATCCAATGATGTGTTGCCATCCTATGATGTTTTGAGTAGATATCCTTTGTCTTTGGGTTGATTGATGATCTAGATTGGTATGAGTTGTATGTTTTTTTTGGTGCTGTCCTATGGTGCCCTCCGTGTCGCGCAAGCGTGAGGGATTCCCGCTGTAGGGTGTTGCAATATGTCCATGGTTTGCTTATTGTCAGCGTTGCGTGAGTGATAGAAACACAAGCACGGATAAGCGGGACATGGCGTATGGGAATAAAGAGGACTTGATACTTTAATGCTATGGTTGGGTTTTACCTTAATGATCTTTAGTAGTTGCGGATGCTTGCTAGAGTTCCAATCATAAGTGCATATTATCCAAGATGAGAAAGTATGTTAGCTTATGCCTCTCCCTCATATGAAATTGCAATAGTGATTACCGGTCTTGTTAACGATTGCCTAGGACAATTCCGCACACCGACCCATCATTATTCCACACTCGCTATTTATAATATTTAGTAATATATTCTAACTTTATGATAACAGCACCTACTTTTATATTTTAGCTCTCCGTTACCATGCAAAGTTATCCTCTTCATTCCCACAACGTAGTTTTATTTCTCGTTTCTAGTTGGAAGCAAACGTTCGGTGTACGTAGAGTCGTATCAGTGGAAGATAGGGCTTGAGAGAATATTGATCTTACCTTTAGCTCCTTGTGGGTTCGACACTCCATACTTATCACTTCCACCTTTGAAAATTGCTATGATGATTCCCTTCACTTGGGGATTATCACCCTTCATACTCAGCTATATTGTTGGTGGCTTCTTCCTGGGCAAAGTGCATTTGGATGACATACTTCAGGTGCTCCCCGGAGGGGGCAACAAGAAGCACGCCAGCTCCTGCACCTTGTAGGGAAAAAGCACCATCAAAATACATAATCCATTCTTGGGGTGATTCCTTGCCGGGGAGAGTTGTTTCTGTTGTTTCCTCATCAGGGGTTGGTGTCCATTCTGCAATAAACTCTGCCAGCGCCCTACTTTGAATTGTTGAAGTGCTCTCAAACTTCAAACCAAAGCTGGATAACTCCAAAGCCCACTCCACTATTCTACCAGTAGCCTCAGGCTTTCGGAGTATCCTCTGCAATGGAAAACGAGTAACAACCGTGATCTCATGGGCTTGGAAGTAGTGGCGCAGTTTCCTTGAGGCCATGATGAGGCCAAAGATCAAAATTTGCACACCAGAGTACCTCGATCTAGCTCCTTGTCACAAGGAGCTGACGAAGTAAACTAGGCGCTGCACCACTTTCTTCTTTGCTGCATCCTTGGGGTTGCACTCATTGCCGTGCTTACTGCTGTTCTGATCCTCTTCTAACTCGGCCGCGGTCTGGCCGCTCTCTACTTCATCCACTTCTCGGTGTTTTACCAAGGCTGCACTGACCACTTGGTTGGTTGCTGCTAAGTAAAGTAGTAACGGCTCTTGAGGTTTGGGTGCAACCAAGGTAGGCACAGATGACAGGTAAGCCTTCAACTCTTCCAAGGCTGCATCTGCTTCCGGGGTCCACTTCATAGGCCCTGCCTTCTTCAAAAAATTTAAGAACGGTAGGGCATGCTCGGCAGACTTGGAAATGAATCTGCTTAGTGTGGCAACACATCCCGTCAAGCGCCTCACATCCTTAACTGTCCTTGGCGCTTGGATCTACTCAATGGCCTTGATCTTGTCAGGGTTGGCTTCAATCCCCCGATGGGACACGAAGAATCCAAGTAGCTTGCCAGAGGGAACACCAAACACACACTTCTCCGGGTTAAGCTTCAAGTTGATCTTGCGAAAATTAGCAAATGTCTCCTCCAAATCTTGGATAAGGGTGGCATTATCCTTGGTCTTGACCACAATGTCATCCATATAGGCTTCTATGTTTCTGTGTAACTGTGGCTCAAAACCAATCTAGACTGCTTTTGCGAAAGTGGACCCGGCACTCTTTAATCCGAAAGGCATGCGGACAAAGCAGTACATATCACACGGAGAGATGAATGATGTCTTCTCCTCATCTTCCTTGGACATGAAGATCTGGCCGAAGTATGCATCCAAAAAAGGAGAGTAGCTACTCTCCTTTTTGCCATGCGCTGGCAGACGGCAAAGAGCGTCATTAACCCCCTAACGGCTCTCATGCCACCGCACTGCCATCCGCTATCTTTGCCGTCTGCTGGCCTCGGATGGCGGACGGCATAATCCTTTGCCGTCCGTTTCTAGGAAGCGGACGGCAAAGAAGGCCTTTGCTGGCATGTGTTCATCCGGACAGTTTACCGTCCGCTAGCAGACGGCAAAGAAGTTTGCCATCCGTGATCCGTGCCTTTGCCGTCTGCCATGGCAGATGGCAAAGAAGCTGATTCCAGTAGTGTAGGTCGCACCCTGAAGTGGAGTCCACAATCTAATCAATGCGCGGCAAGGGGAATGGGTCCTTCAGGCAAGCCTTATTGAGATCCGTGAAATCGATGCAAAGCCTCCATTTCCCATTCATCTTCCGAACTACCACTGGGTTTGCCAACCATGTAGGGTGCATTACTCCTCTGACCAATCCAGCTGCCTCTAATGTCTTGATTTCCTCGGCAATGAACTGTTGCCGCTCCAAGGCTTGCTTCCTAACTTTCTGCTTGACGGGTCGGGCATGCGGGTAGACAGCAAGGTGGTGCTCGATTACCTCCCTGGGAACACCGGGGATATCAGATGGTTGCCAGGCAAACGCATCAATATTCACCCGCAGGAAGGCAACGAGCGTGCTTTCCTATTTGTCGTCAAGGGTGGCGCTGATGGTGAAAGAACTATCAACACCAGCAAGCCTTGCCGGGACCTTCTTCACTGGGGGTGCTGGAACCTTGGATCTCTTGTTGTTGGAGCACTCCAGCACGTCGTCAACGGGCGCCGTGCACTCGGAGGGGGCACGCTTCCCGGACTCCTTCTCGGAGGTCCTACAATCCCTCTTCTTTCCTTTGCTTTCCTTGGCGGGAACCATTGCTGCTGCAGCCTCTGCTGCAGCGGCATCCCGATACATCCCATGCACACAGATAATTGCATCCTTCTCGTCTGATGGGATGGTGATGACTCCCAACGGCCCAGGCATCTTCAAAGTGTTGTAAGCATAGTGGGATGCTGCCATGAACTTGGCCAAGGCCGGTCATCCCAAAATCCCATTATACGGCAGGGGGAGCTCAACCACATCAAACACAATTTTCTCAGTCCTATAGTTCAGCTCTCCCCCAAACGTCACCGGTAACGTAATCTTTCCCTTTGGACGGCTCCTGCCGGGATTGACTCCTTGAAACGTGTCGGTAACCTCTAGCTCTTCCTCTCCTATCTAAAGCTTGTTAATAACTGCTGGGGAAATCAGATTCAACCCGGCCCCGCCATCCACTAACATCTTTGTCACCTTGAGGTTGCGAATTGTTGGGGAGACCAACAATTGCAAATACCCAACCGCGATGGTGCGGAAAGGGTGGTTCTCCTCATCAAAGATGATGGGTGTGCGGGACCATTTGAGCGGCTGCCGGGCCTCTGGCGCTGGCTCCAGAGCATTGACCTCTCGTGCCCATCGCTTGAGCTGGCGATGGGAGTAGTGCAAAGATGCACCCCCATCAATGCATAGGGCGTCAGTGGCCCTCTGAAACTCTTGCTCACTGGTTTCCTCTTCATTCCCTCCATCACTCAAATCATCACAGGTTTCCTTCTCTTGGCCCCTGGCGGGTTTTGCTTGGTTCTAAAAGGGTTTGCCGGGACGGTTTGCTTCATGGCCTCGCCCCTTTCCGCCAGCAGCATTCTGACCTTTCTCCTTATCAGGCTTATCATACTCTAATCTCTTTCTCTTGACGAGCTGTTCAACTTGATAACACTCATGAAGGTCGTGGCCCTTGGTCCGGTGGATCTTGCAATACGGCCCATCACCCATCCCGGCTTTCTC
>JAAAWM010009499.1:0-24196 GCA_036873465.1 Thinopyrum obtusiflorum | reverse complement strand
GACCAAATATGCCCTGCAAAAATATAAACCATTTTTGGTAGATGCTTCCACCTCAAACCAGAAATGTTGAACATTTTTAGAGGACATTTTGAGTTCAATGAAAAGGGTTTTATTTTGACCCTAGTTGAATTCATTTGGTGTTAGGGCTTAGTCCATCCCCATCTCAGGTTTAATGAAATTTAAACATGATGTAACACCCTAATGCATGCACTAGACATTGTCAGAACTAGGGATGTGACATATGCTGAGACAACTTTGATGGGTGGCCTTGAAAGTACTGGCGTAGCTTCCTGGAGGCGACTAGAAGTGCGAGCAAGAGCTTCTATGGCATGGGGTATCGTGATCGGGCCTCCCTTAGTACTGTACTGACGAAGTAAACGGGGTGCTCAATGAGGGAGGAGGCATCAGCAGAATCTTGTTCTTCACGGGGGCTCAGGTCCCTTTCGGCCTCATGAGGCCTGTGCTCCGAAGCCTTGATAGCCATGGGGCCATTCGTAGCCTCAGGAGGAATGTTTGCCGCTGCGCCAGCTGAGACTTCAGATGCCTTCCTTGAGGTGTGCTGCACTTCTCTTGCTGGATGTGCATCCTGCTGCGGCTTCTTGACTGGGCACTCCTTCCTTAGCGCAACCAATGCGGTGCTTGCTGAGTGTGGGGTTGCTGCCAGATAGAGCACCAAGGTCTCGAGATGGCGTGGTGCCACCATCACGGGCGGACTTGTCAGATATCTCTTGAGGTCTTGGAAGGCTGCGTCTGCCTCGGGGGTCCACTTGAATGGCTCCTTCCTTTTCATCAGCTTGAAAAACGGGAGGCCGCGCTCCCTCTGCAATTTGTTTTTGATTTGTTTTAATATCAAATCATTTTATAAAATCCTGGAAATAATTGTGGGTGCTTTCTGAATTATTCCAGTGACCCTTATCAATTTCCAACATTTATTTGAGCATTTAAATTATTTATAATATTTAAATGCCCAAGTCAAATACAATATGATTTAATTCAGTGACCAAATATGCCCTGCAAAAATATAAACCATTTTTGGTAGATGCTTCCACCCCCCCCCCCCCCCCCCCCCCCCCCCCCCCCCCCCCCCCCCCCCCCCCCCCCCCCCCCCCCCCCCCCCCCCCCCCCCCCCCCCCCCCCCCCCCCCCCCCCCCCCCCCCCCCCCCCCCCCCCCCCCCCCCCCCCCCCCCCCCCCCCCCCCCCCCCCCCCCCCCCCCCCCCCCCCCCCCCCCCCCCCCCCCCCCCCCCCCCCCCCCCCCCCCCCCCCCCCCCCCCCCCCCCCCCCCCCCCCCCCCCCCCCCCCCCCCCCCCCCCCCCCCCCCCCCCCCCCCCCCCCCCCCCCCCCCCCCCCCCCCCCCCCCCCCCCCCCCCCCCCCCCCCCCCCCCCCCCCCCCCCCCCCCCCCCCCCCCCCCCCCCCCCCCCCCCCCCCCCCCCCCCCCCCCCCCCCCCCCCCCCCCCCCCCCCCCCCCCCCCCCCCCCCCCCCCCCCCCCCCCCCCCCCCCCCCCCCCCCCCCCCCCCCCCCCCCCCCCCCCCCCCCCCCCCCCCCCCCCCCCCCCCCCCCCCCCCCCCCCCCCCCCCCCCCCCCCCCCCCCCCCCCCCCCCCCCCCCCCCCCCCCCCCCCCCCCCCCCCCCCCCCCCCCCCCCCCCCCCCCCCCCCCCCCCCCCCCCCCCCCCCCCCCCCCCCCCCCCCCCCCCCCCCCCCCCCCCCCCCCCCCCCCCCCCCCCCCCCCCCCCCCCCCCCCCCCCCCCCCCCCCCCCCCCCCCCCCCCCCCCCCCCCCCCCCCCCCCCCCCCCCCCCCCCCCCCCCCCCCCCCCCCCCCCCCCCCCCCCCCCCCCCCCCCCCCCCCCCCCCCCCCCCCCCCCCCCCCCCCCCCCCCCCCCCCCCCCCCCCCCCCCCCCCCCCCCCCCCCCCCCCCCCCCCCCCCCCCCCCCCCCCCCCCCCCCCCCCCCCCCCCCCCCCCCCCCCCCCCCCCCCCCCCCCCCCCCCCCCCCCCCCCCCCCCCCCCCCCCCCCCCCCCCCCCCCCCCCCCCCCCCCCCCCCCCCCCCCCCCCCCCCCCCCCCCCCCCCCCCCCCCCCCCCCCCCCCCCCCCCCCCCCCCCCCCCCCCCCCCCCCCCCCCCCCCCCCCCCCCCCCCCCCCCCCCCCCCCCCCCCCCCCCCCCCCCCCCCCCCCCCCCCCCCCCCCCCCCCCCCCCCCCCCCCCCCCCCCCCCCCCCCCCCCCCCCCCCCCCCCCCCCCCCCCCCCCCCCCCCCCCCCCCCCCCCCCCCCCCCCCCCCCCCCCCCCCCCCCCCCCCCCCCCCCCCCCCCCCCCCCCCCCCCCCCCCCCCCCCCCCCCCCCCCCCCCCCCCCCCCCCCCCCCCCCCCCCCCCCCCCCCCCCCCCCCCCCCCCCCCCCCCCCCCCCCCCCCCCCCCCCCCCCCCCCCCCCCCCCCCCCCCCCCCCCCCCCCCCCCCCCCCCCCCCCCCCCCCCCCCCCCCCCCCCCCCCCCCCCCCCCCCCCCCCCCCCCCCCCCCCCCCCCCCCCCCCCCCCCCCCCCCCCCCCCCCCCCCCCCCCCCCCCCCCCCCCCCCCCCCCCCCCCCCCCCCCCCCCCCCCCCCCCCCCCCCCCCCCCCCCCCCCCCCCCCCCCCCCCCCCCCCCCCCCCCCCCCCCCCCCCCCCCCCCCCCCCCCCCCCCCCCCCCCCCCCCCCCCCCCCCCCCCCCCCCCCCCCCCCCCCCCCCCCCCCCCCCCCCCCCCCCCCCCCCCCCCCCCCCCCCCCCCCCCCCCCCCCCCCCCCCCCCCCCCCCCCCCCCCCCCCCCCCCCCCCCCCCCCCCCCCCCCCCCCCCCCCCCCCCCCCCCCCCCCCCCCCCCCCCCCCCCCCCCCCCCCCCCCCCCCCCCCCCCCCCCCCCCCCCCCCCCCCCCCCCCCCCCCCCCCCCCCCCCCCCCCCCCCCCCCCCCCCCCCCCCCCCCCCCCCCCCCCCCCCCCCCCCCCCCCCCCCCCCCCCCCCCCCCCCCCCCCCCCCCCCCCCCCCCCCCCCCCCCCCCCCCCCCCCCCCCCCCCCCCCCCCCCCCCCCCCCCCCCCCCCCCCCCCCCCCCCCCCCCCCCCCCCCCCCCCCCCCCCCCCCCCCCCCCCCCCCCCCCCCCCCCCCCCCCCCCCCCCCCCCCCCCCCCCCCCCCCCCCCCCCCCCCCCCCCCCCCCCCCCCCCCCCCCCCCCCCCCCCCCCCCCCCCCCCCCCCCCCCCCCCCCCCCCCCCCCCCCCCCCCCCCCCCCCCCCCCCCCCCCCCCCCCCCCCCCCCCCCCCCCCCCCCCCCCCCCCCCCCCCCCCCCCCCCCCCCCCCCCCCCCCCCCCCCCCCCCCCCCCCCCCCCCCCCCCCCCCCCCCCCCCCCCCCCCCCCCCCCCCCCCCCCCCCCCCCCCCCCCCCCCCCCCCCCCCCCCCCCCCCCCCCCCCCCCCCCCCCCCCCCCCCCCCCCCCCCCCCCCCCCCCCCCCCCCCCCCCCCCCCCCCCCCCCCCCCCCCCCCCCCCCCCCCCCCCCCCCCCCCCCCCCCCCCCCCCCCCCCCCCCCCCCCCCCCCCCCCCCCCCCCCCCCCCCCCCCCCCCCCCCCCCCCCCCCCCCCCCCCCCCCCCCCCCCCCCCCCCCCCCCCCCCCCCCCCCCCCCCCCCCCCCCCCCCCCCCCCCCCCCCCCCCCCCCCCCCCCCCCCCCCCCCCCCCCCCCCCCCCCCCCCCCCCCCCCCCCCCCCCCCCCCCCCCCCCCCCCCCCCCCCCCCCCCCCCCCCCCCCCCCCCCCCCCCCCCCCCCCCCCCCCCCCCCCCCCCCCCCCCCCCCCCCCCCCCCCCCCCCCCCCCCCCCCCCCCCCCCCCCCCCCCCCCCCCCCCCCCCCCCCCCCCCCCCCCCCCCCCCCCCCCCCCCCCCCCCCCCCCCCCCCCCCCCCCCCCCCCCCCCCCCCCCCCCCCCCCCCCCCCCCCCCCCCCCCCCCCCCCCCCCCCCCCCCCCCCCCCCCCCCCCCCCCCCCCCCCCCCCCCCCCCCCCCCCCCCCCCCCCCCCCCCCCCCCCCCCCCCCCCCCCCCCCCCCCCCCCCCCCCCCCCCCCCCCCCCCCCCCCCCCCCCCCCCCCCCCCCCCCCCCCCCCCCCCCCCCCCCCCCCCCCCCCCCCCCCCCCCCCCCCCCCCCCCCCCCCCCCCCCCCCCCCCCCCCCCCCCCCCCCCCCCCCCCCCCCCCCCCCCCCCCCCCCCCCCCCCCCCCCCCCCCCCCCCCCCCCCCCCCCCCCCCCCCCCCCCCCCCCCCCCCCCCCCCCCCCCCCCCCCCCCCCCCCCCCCCCCCCCCCCCCCCCCCCCCCCCCCCCCCCCCCCCCCCCCCCCCCCCCCCCCCCCCCCCCCCCCCCCCCCCCCCCCCCCCCCCCCCCCCCCCCCCCCCCCCCCCCCCCCCCCCCCCCCCCCCCCCCCCCCCCCCCCCCCCCCCCCCCCCCCCCCCCCCCCCCCCCCCCCCCCCCCCCCCCCCCCCCCCCCCCCCCCCCCCCCCCCCCCCCCCCCCCCCCCCCCCCCCCCCCCCCCCCCCCCCCCCCCCCCCCCCCCCCCCCCCCCCCCCCCCCCCCCCCCCCCCCCCCCCCCCCCCCCCCCCCCCCCCCCCCCCCCCCCCCCCCCCCCCCCCCCCCCCCCCCCCCCCCCCCCCCCCCCCCCCCCCCCCCCCCCCCCCCCCCCCCCCCCCCCCCCCCCCCCCCCCCCCCCCCCCCCCCCCCCCCCCCCCCCCCCCCCCCCCCCCCCCCCCCCCCCCCCCCCCCCCCCCCCCCCCCCCCCCCCCCCCCCCCCCCCCCCCCCCCCCCCCCCCCCCCCCCCCCCCCCCCCCCCCCCCCCCCCCCCCCCCCCCCCCCCCCCCCCCCCCCCCCCCCCCCCCCCCCCCCCCCCCCCCCCCCCCCCCCCCCCCCCCCCCCCCCCCCCCCCCCCCCCCCCCCCCCCCCCCCCCCCCCCCCCCCCCCCCCCCCCCCCCCCCCCCCCCCCCCCCCCCCCCCCCCCCCCCCCCCCCCCCCCCCCCCCCCCCCCCCCCCCCCCCCCCCCCCCCCCCCCCCCCCCCCCCCCCCCCCCCCCCCCCCCCCCCCCCCCCCCCCCCCCCCCCCCCCCCCCCCCCCCCCCCCCCCCCCCCCCCCCCCCCCCCCCCCCCCCCCCCCCCCCCCCCCCCCCCCCCCCCCCCCCCCCCCCCCCCCCCCCCCCCCCCCCCCCCCCCCCCCCCCCCCCCCCCCCCCCCCCCCCCCCCCCCCCCGGAAGCTACGTCATTACTTCCAAGCCCACGAAATCACCGTCGTCACCCGCCTCCCGTTGCAACGGATACTACATAACCCAGACGCAACCGGGAGGATTGTGGAATGGGCGTTGGAACTGTCGAGCTTTGGTTTGAAGTTTGAGAGTACTTCGACAATCCAGAGCAGAGTCTTGGCGGAGTTCATTGTAGAATGGACCCCAACGCCTGATGAAGAGATCCAGGAGACCACTCTCCCCGACAAGGAAGCAAGTCGCAACTGGATTATGTACTTTGACGGGGCTTTCTCGTTGCAAGCCGCCGGTGCTCCCCCCCCCCCCCCCCCCCCCCCCCCCCCCCCCCCCCCCCCCCCCCTTGGAGAGCACCTCAAGTATGTAGTCCAGATGCACTTTCCCAGGGAGATGTCAACAAACAACACTGCTGAGTACGAGGGGTTGCTTGCCGGTCTCAGGATCGCGACAGACCTCGGGATCAAGAAGCTCATCATCAGGGGTGATTCGCAGCTTGTTGTCAAGCAAGTCAACAAAGATTATCAAAGCCCGTTGATGGAGGCCTACGTGGATGAGGTGAGGAAGCTGGAGGAGCATTTTGACGGTATACAGGCGGAGCATGTTCCCCGAGTGGAGAACGACATCGCCGATTACCTGTTGAAGCGCGCTGCCCTCAAGCTACCTGTGGAACCAGGTACCTTTGTGCTTCGGTTAACTCAACCATCCGTTGAACCCTCAACAGAGTAGAACAAGCGAAGGATATCAGGCCCCGGCAAGTACTTTCCCGCCGAGCTCCCAAAAGCCGCCGGCAAAGATGTTGCCATGGGCACTGAGCCTGCCATGGGGCAACCGACTCCGGCAGGGCGTCAAGCCCTGGCCGTCGAGGCACCCCCCCCCCCCCCCCCCCCCCCCCCCCCCCCCCCCCCCCCCCCCCCCCCCCCCCCCCCCCCCCCCCCCCCCCCCCCCCCCCCCCCCCCCCCCCCCCCCCCCCCCCCCCCCCCCCCCCCCCCCCCCCCCCCCCCCCCCCCCCCCCCCCCCCCCCCCCCCCCCCCCCCCCCCCCCCCCCCCCCCCCCCCCCCCCCCCCCCCCCCCCCCCCCCCCCCCCCCCCCCCCCCCCCCCCCCCCCCCCCCCCCCCCCCCCCCCCCCCCCCCCCCCCCCCCCCCCCCCCCCCCCCCCCCCCCCCCCCCCCCCCCCCCCCCCCCCCCCCCCCCCCCCCCCCCCCCCCCCCCCCCCCCCCCCCCCCCCCCCCCCCCCCCCCCCCCCCCCCCCCCCCCCCCCCCCCCCCCCCCCCCCCCCCCCCCCCCCCCCCCCCCCCCCCCCCCCCCCCCCCCCCCCCCCCCCCCCCCCCCCCCCCCCCCCCCCCCCCCCCCCCCCCCCCCCCCCCCCCCCCCCCCCCCCCCCCCCCCCCCCCCCCCCCCCCCCCCCCCCCCCCCCCCCCCCCCCCCCCCCCCCCCCCCCCCCCCCCCCCCCCCCCCCCCCCCCCCCCCCCCCCCCCCCCCCCCCCCCCCCCCCCCCCCCCCCCCCCCCCCCCCCCCCCCCCCCCCCCCCCCCCCCCCCCCCCCCCCCCCCCCCCCCCCCCCCCCCCCCCCCCCCCCCCCCCCCCCCCCCCCCCCCCCCCCCCCCCCCCCCCCCCCCCCCCCCCCCCCCCCCCCCCCCCCCCCCCCCCCCCCCCCCCCCCCCCCCCCCCCCCCCCCCCCCCCCCCCCCCCCCCCCCCCCCCCCCCCCCCCCCCCCCCCCCCCCCCCCCCCCCCCCCCCCCCCCCCCCCCCCCCCCCCCCCCCCCCCCCCCCCCCCCCCCCCCCCCCCCCCCCCCCCCCCCCCCCCCCCCCCCCCCCCCCCCCCCCCCCCCCCCCCCCCCCCCCCCCCCCCCCCCCCCCCCCCCCCCCCCCCCCCCCCCCCCCCCCCCCCCCCCCCCCCCCCCCCCCCCCCCCCCCCCCCCCCCCCCCCCCCCCCCCCCCCCCCCCCCCCCCCCCCCCCCCCCCCCCCCCCCCCCCCCCCCCCCCCCCCCCCCCCCCCCCCCCCCCCCCCCCCCCCCCCCCCCCCCCCCCCCCCCCCCCCCCCCCCCCCCCCCCCCCCCCCCCCCCCCCCCCCCCCCCCCCCCCCCCCCCCCCCCCCCCCCCCCCCCCCCCCCCCCCCCCCCCCCCCCCCCCCCCCCCCCCCCCCCCCCCCCCCCCCCCCCCCCCCCCCCCCCCCCCCCCCCCCCCCCCCCCCCCCCCCCCCCCCCCCCCCCCCCCCCCCCCCCCCCCCCCCCCCCCCCCCCCCCCCCCCCCCCCCCCCCCCCCCCCCCCCCCCCCCCCCCCCCCCCCCCCCCCCCCCCCCCCCCCCCCCCCCCCCCCCCCCCCCCCCCCCCCCCCCCCCCCCCCCCCCCCCCCCCCCCCCCCCCCCCCCCCCCCCCCCCCCCCCCCCCCCCCCCCCCCCCCCCCCCCCCCCCCCCCCCCCCCCCCCCCCCCCCCCCCCCCCCCCCCCCCCCCCCCCCCCCCCCCCCCCCCCCCCCCCCCCCCCCCCCCCCCCCCCCCCCCCCCCCCCCCCCCCCCCCCCCCCCCCCCCCCCCCTTTGCCTTTTGGCTGGCTCCTTCCCGGGTTGACCCCTTGAAACGTGCCCGTCTCCTCAAGGTCTCCATCAGGAATCTGTAGCCTCTTGATCACAGCGGGCGAGATCAAGTTCAAACCGGCCCCATCGTCAATCAGCACTTTCATCACCTTAAGGTTGCGTATTGTTGGAGAAACCAACAATGGCAAACACCCGACCGCAGTTGTGCGATCAGGGTGATCCTCAGTGTCAAAAATGATGGGCGTGCGGGACCACTTCAGTGGCTTCTGGGCATCGAACGATGGCTCCGCTGCAGTGACCTCTCATGCCCTGCAGCTTTCTCGAGGCCATGAGGAGGGCGAAAAGTAGCTTCTGCATACCAGAATATCTTGATCTAGCCCCCTGCAAGAGGGAACTGACAAAATAAATGAGGTGCTGCATCACCTTCTTCTTCTGTCCCACTTCGCCCATCTACTCAGACTCTGCCTTGCCGGGATCGGGCCTTGCCGGGGGTTTCGCCTCGCCGGTGTCACGCTCTGCCGGGGAGGGCCCCGGCCCACCATCCGATAGCTCTGCTGCCACTGCTGCTTCTCCCTCAAGTTCCCTCTGCGCCACCAGCACTGCACTGACCACTTGATTCATTGCTGCTAAGTACAGTAGCAACGACTCTTGTGGTTTAGGCGCGACCAGTATTGGCGTGGAGGAGAGGTACCTCTTCAAATTTTGCAGCGCTGCCTCTGCCTCCGGAGTCCACTTTACTGGACCCGCCTTTTTCAAAACTTTGAAAAAGGGGAGGGCGCGCTCGGCAGATTTGGAGATGAACCTACTCAGGGCAGCAACGCAGCCGATGAGCCTACGGACGTCTTTAACCCATTTTGGCGCCTCAATCTACTCGATCACCTTAATCTTGTCAGGATTTGCTTCGATTCCGCATTAAGACACAAAGAACCCAAGAAGTTTGCCGGAGCGGACACCTAACAGGCACTTCTCTGGGTTGAGCTTGAGGTTGATCTTGCGCAGATTTGCAAATGTTTCTTCTAAATCTTGCATGAGCGTGGCCTTGTCCTTGGTTTTGACCACTATGTCGTCCATGTAAGCTTCCATATTTCTATGTAGCTGGGGCTCAAAACCAATCTGGACTACTCGGGAAAACGTTGAACCAGTGCTCTTCAACCCGAAAGGCATTCGTACAAAATAGTACGTACCACATGGGGTGATGAACGCGGTTTTTTCTTCGTCCTCCTTCATCATGAAGATCTGGTGGTATCCTGAATAAGTGTCGAGGAATGACAGTAGGTCACACCCGACAGTGGAGTCCACAATCTGGTCGATGTGTGGCAGAGGGAAAGGATCCTTTGGACAGGCTTTATTGATATCTGTGTAGTCAATACACAGCCTCCATTTCCCATTTGCCTTACGCACCATCACTGGATTGGCCAACCACGTGGGGTGGAGCACTCCTCTCACCAGGCCCGCCGCCTCTAACTTCCTGATCTCCTCAATAATGAACTCTTATCGCTCCAAAGCTTGCTTCCTGATCTTCTACTTGACGGTCCGCGCATGAGGACAGACAGCAAGATGGTGCTCAATCACCTCCCTGGGAACGCCGGGGATGTCGGATGCTTGCCATGCAAACACATCAACATTCGCCCACAGGAAGGCGATGAGCGCGCTTTCCTATTTGCTATCGAGGGTGGAGCTTATAGTGAAAGCTCCACCCGTGCCGTCCTCCTTGACGGACACCTTCTTGGTTTCTGGTGGTGCAGCCTTGGACTTCTTGCTCTTGCCAGTGGAGCTCTCTGGCACATTCTCAATGGGAGCGCAGCACTCCGAAGAGGCGTGCTTGCCGGAGTGGGTGCGAGAGGTCTTGCCGGAAGAGGTCTCGCCATAAGAGGTCTTGTTGGCCTTCTTCCCTCGCGGGGCTTCAGCGGCAGGAGGAAGTGCCTTGGCGGCAGTTGCTGCAACTGCCTCTCGGTAGAGTTGGTCGGCGCAGATGAGCGCGTCTTTCTTGTCAGAGGGGACGGTGATGATGGTCAGCGGCCCCGGCATCTTCAATGTGTTGTAGGCGTAGTGTGACGCCGCCATGAATTTGGCCAGCGCTGGGCGGCCAAGGATCCCATTGTATGGCAAGGGGATCTCGGCGACATCACAAACGATCTTCTCCATCCTATAGTTCAGCTCACCCCCAAACGTAACGAGCAGCGCGATTTTGCCTTTTGGCTGGCTCCTTCCCGGGTTGACCCCTTGAAACGTGCCCGTCTGGTTGAGCTTGAGGTTGATCTTGCGCAGATTTGCAAATGTTTCTTCTAAATCTCCCCCCCCCCCCCCCCCCCCCCCCCCCCCCCCCCCCCCCCCCCCCCCCCCCCCCCCCCCCCCCCCCCCCCCCCCCCCCCCCCCCCCCCCCCCCCCCCCCCCCCCCCCCCCCCCCCCCCCCCCCCCCCCCCCCCCCCCCCCCCCCCCCCCCCCCCCCCCCCCCCCCCCCCCCCCCCCCCCCCCCCCCCCCCCCCCCCCCCCCCCCCCCCCCCCCCCCCCCCCCCCCCCCCCCCCCCCCCCCCCCCCCCCCCCCCCCCCCCCCCCCCCCCCCCCCCCCCCCCCCCCCCCCCCCCCCCCCCCCCCCCCCCCCCCCCCCCCCCCCCCCCCCCCCCCCCCCCCCCCCCCCCCCCCCCCCCCCCCCCCCCCCCCCCCCCCCCCCCCCCCCCCCCCCCCCCCCCCCCCCCCCCCCCCCCCCCCCCCCCCCCCCCCCCCCCCCCCCCCCCCCCCCCCCCCCCCCCCCCCCCCCCCCCCCCCCCCCCCCCCCCCCCCCCCCCCCCCCCCCCCCCCCCCCCCCCCCCCCCCCCCCCCCCCCCCCCCCCCCCCCCCCCCCCCCCCCCCCCCCCCCCCCCCCCCCCCCCCCCCCCCCCCCCCCCCCCCCCCCCCCCCCCCCCCCCCCCCCCCCCCCCCCCCCCCCCCCCCCCCCCCCCCCCCCCCCCCCCCCCCCCCCCCCCCCCCCCCCCCCCCCCCCCCCCCCCCCCCCCCCCCCCCCCCCCCCCCCCCCCCCCCCCCCCCCCCCCCCCCCCCCCCCCCCCCCCCCCCCCCCCCCCCCCCCCCCCCCCCCCCCCCCCCCCCCCCCCCCCCCCCCCCCCCCCCCCCCCCCCCCCCCCCCCCCCCCCCCCCCCCCCCCCCCCCCCCCCCCCCCCCCCCCCCCCCCCCCCCCCCCCCCCCCCCCCCCCCCCCCCCCCCCCCCCCCCCCCCCCCCCCCCCCCCCCCCCCCCCCCCCCCCCCCCCCCCCCCCCCCCCCCCCCCCCCCCCCCCCCCCCCCCCCCCCCCCCCCCCCCCCCCCCCCCCCCCCCCCCCCCCCCCCCCCCCCCCCCCCCCCCCCCCCCCCCCCCCCCCCCCCCCCCCCCCCCCCCCCCCCCCCCCCCCCCCCCCCCCCCCCCCCCCCCCCCCCCCCCCCCCCCCCCCCCCCCCCCCCCCCCCCCCCCCCCCCCCCCCCCCCCCCCCCCCCCCCCCCCCCCCCCCCCCCCCCCCCCCCCCCCCCCCCCCCCCCCCCCCCCCCCCCCCCCCCCCCCCCCCCCCCCCCCCCCCCCCCCCCCCCCCCCCCCCCCCCCCCCCCCCCCCCCCCCCCCCCCCCCCCCCCCCCCCCCCCCCCCCCCCCCCCCCCCCCCCCCCCCCCCCCCCCCCCCCCCCCCCCCCCCCCCCCCCCCCCCCCCCCCCCCCCCCCCCCCCCCCCCCCCCCCCCCCCCCCCCCCCCCCCCCCCCCCCCCCCCCCCCCCCCCCCCCCCCCCCCCCCCCCCCCCCCCCCCCCCCCCCCCCCCCCCCCCCCCCCCCCCCCCCCCCCCCCCCCCCCCCCCCCCCCCCCCCCCCCCCCCCCCCCCCCCCCCCCCCCCCCCCCCCCCCCCCCCCCCCCCCCCCCCCCCCCCCCCCCCCCCCCCCCCCCCCCCCCCCCCCCCCCCCCCCCCCCCCCCCCCCCCCCCCCCCCCCCCCCCCCCCCCCCCCCCCCCCCCCCCCCCCCCCCCCCCCCCCCCCCCCCCCCCCCCCCCCCCCCCCCCCCCCCCCCCCCCCCCCCCCCCCCCCCCCCCCCCCCCCCCCCCCCCCCCCCCCCCCCCCCCCCCCCCCCCCCCCCCCCCCCCCCCCCCCCCCCCCCCCCCCCCCCCCCCCCCCCCCCCCCCCCCCCCCCCCCCCCCCCCCCCCCCCCCCCCCCCCCCCCCCCCCCCCCCCCCCCCCCCCCCCCCCCCCCCCCCCCCCCCCCCCCCCCCCCCCCCCCCCCCCCCCCCCCCCCCCCCCCCCCCCCCCCCCCCCCCCCCCCCCCCCCCCCCCCCCCCCCCCCCCCCCCCCCCCCCCCCCCCCCCCCCCCCCCCCCCCCCCCCCCCCCCCCCCCCCCCCCCCCCCCCCCCCCCCCCCCCCCCCCCCCCCCCCCCCCCCCCCCCCCCCCCCCCCCCCCCCCCCCCCCCCCCCCCCCCCCCCCCCCCCCCCCCCCCCCCCCCCCCCCCCCCCCCCCCCCCCCCCCCCCCCCCCCCCCCCCCCCCCCCCCCCCCCCCCCCCCCCCCCCCCCCCCCCCCCCCCCCCCCCCCCCCCCCCCCCCCCCCCCCCCCCCCCCCCCCCCCCCCCCCCCCCCCCCCCCCCCCCCCCCCCCCCCCCCCCCCCCCCCCCCCCCCCCCCCCCCCCCCCCCCCCCCCCCCCCCCCCCCCCCCCCCCCCCCCCCCCCCCCCCCCCCCCCCCCCCCCCCCCCCCCCCCCCCCCCCCCCCCCCCCCCCCCCCCCCCCCCCCCCCCCCCCCCCCCCCCCCCCCCCCCCCCCCCCCCCCCCCCCCCCCCCCCCCCCCCCCCCCCCCCCCCCCCCCCCCCCCCCCCCCCCCCCCCCCCCCCCCCCCCCCCCCCCCCCCCCCCCCCCCCCCCCCCCCCCCCCCCCCCCCCCCCCCCCCCCCCCCCCCCCCCCCCCCCCCCCCCCCCCCCCCCCCCCCCCCCCCCCCCCCCCCCCCCCCCCCCCCCCCCCCCCCCCCCCCCCCCCCCCCCCCCCCCCCCCCCCCCCCCCCCCCCCCCCCCCCCCCCCCCCCCCCCCCCCCCCCCCCCCCCCCCCCCCCCCCCCCCCCCCCCCCCCCCCCCCCCCCCCCCCCCCCCCCCCCCCCCCCCCCCCCCCCCCCCCCCCCCCCCCCCCCCCCCCCCCCCCCCCCCCCCCCCCCCCCCCCCCCCCCCCCCCCCCCCCCCCCCCCCCCCCCCCCCCCCCCCCCCCCCCCCCCCCCCCCCCCCCCCCCCCCCCCCCCCCCCCCCCCCCCCCCCCCCCCCCCCCCCCCCCCCCCCCCCCCCCCCCCCCCCCCCCCCCCCCCCCCCCCCCCCCCCCCCCCCCCCCCCCCCCCCCCCCCCCCCCCCCCCCCCCCCCCCCCCCCCCCCCCCCCCCCCCCCCCCCCCCCCCCCCCCCCCCCCCCCCCCCCCCCCCCCCCCCCCCCCCCCCCCCCCCCCCCCCCCCCCCCCCCCCCCCCCCCCCCCCCCCCCCCCCCCCCCCCCCCCCCCCCCCCCCCCCCCCCCCCCCCCCCCCCCCCCCCCCCCCCCCCCCCCCCCCCCCCCCCCCCCCCCCCCCCCCCCCCCCCCCCCCCCCCCCCCCCCCCCCCCCCCCCCCCCCCCCCCCCCCCCCCCCCCCCCCCCCCCCCCCCCCCCCCCCCCCCCCCCCCCCCCCCCCCCCCCCCCCCCCCCCCCCCCCCCCCCCCCCCCCCCCCCCCCCCCCCCCCCCCCCCCCCCCCCCCCCCCCCCCCCCCCCCCCCCCCCCCCCCCCCCCCCCCCCCCCCCCCCCCCCCCCCCCCCCCCCCCCCCCCCCCCCCCCCCCCCCCCCCCCCCCCCCCCCCCCCCCCCCCCCCCCCCCCCCCCCCCCCCCCCCCCCCCCCCCCCCCCCCCCCCCCCCCCCCCCCCCCCCCCCCCCCCCCCCCCCCCCCCCCCCCCCCCCCCCCCCCCCCCCCCCCCCCCCCCCCCCCCCCCCCCCCCCCCCCCCCCCCCCCCCCCCCCCCCCCCCCCCCCCCCCCCCCCCCCCCCCCCCCCCCCCCCCCCCCCCCCCCCCCCCCCCCCCCCCCCCCCCCCCCCCCCCCCCCCCCCCCCCCCCCCCCCCCCCCCCCCCCCCCCCCCCCCCCCCCCCCCCCCCCCCCCCCCCCCCCCCCCCCCCCCCCCCCCCCCCCCCCCCCCCCCCCCCCCCCCCCCCCCCCCCCCCCCCCCCCCCCCCCCCCCCCCCCCCCCCCCCCCCCCCCCCCCCCCCCCCCCCCCCCCCCCCCCCCCCCCCCCCCCCCCCCCCCCCCCCCCCCCCCCCCCCCCCCCCCCCCCCCCCCCCCCCCCCCCCCCCCCCCCCCCCCCCCCCCCCCCCCCCCCCCCCCCCCCCCCCCCCCCCCCCCCCCCCCCCCCCCCCCCCCCCCCCCCCCCCCCCCCCCCCCCCCCCCCCCCCCCCCCCCCCCCCCCCCCCCCCCCCCCCCCCCCCCCCCCCCCCCCCCCCCCCCCCCCCCCCCCCCCCCCCCCCCCCCCCCCCCCCCCCCCCCCCCCCCCCCCCCCCCCCCCCCCCCCCCCCCCCCCCCCCCCCCCCCCCCCCCCCCCCCCCCCCCCCCCCCCCCCCCCCCCCCCCCCCCCCCCCCCCCCCCCCCCCCCCCCCCCCCCCCCCCCCCCCCCCCCCCCCCCCCCCCCCCCCCCCCCCCCCCCCCCCCCCCCCCCCCCCCCCCCCCCCCCCCCCCCCCCCCCCCCCCCCCCCCCCCCCCCCCCCCCCCCCCCCCCCCCCCCCCCCCCCCCCCCCCCCCCCCCCCCCCCCCCCCCCCCCCCCCCCCCCCCCCCCCCCCCCCCCCCCCCCCCCCCCCCCCCCCCCCCCCCCCCCCCCCCCCCCCCCCCCCCCCCCCCCCCCCCCCCCCCCCCCCCCCCCCCCCCCCCCCCCCCCCCCCCCCCCCCCCCCCCCCCCCCCCCCCCCCCCCCCCCCCCCCCCCCCCCCCCCCCCCCCCCCCCCCCCCCCCCCCCCCCCCCCCCCCCCCCCCCCCCCCCCCCCCCCCCCCCCCCCCCCCCCCCCCCCCCCCCCCCCCCCCCCCCCCCCCCCCCCCCCCCCCCCCCCCCCCCCCCCCCCCCCCCCCCCCCCCCCCCCCCCCCCCCCCCCCCCCCCCCCCCCCCCCCCCCCCCCCCCCCCCCCCCCCCCCCCCCCCCCCCCCCCCCCCCCCCCCCCCCCCCCCCCCCCCCCCCCCCCCCCCCCCCCCCCCCCCCCCCCCCCCCCCCCCCCCCCCCCCCCCCCCCCCCCCCCCCCCCCCCCCCCCCCCCCCCCCCCCCCCCCCCCCCCCCCCCCCCCCCCCCCCCCCCCCCCCCCCCCCCCCCCCCCCCCCCCCCCCCCCCCCCCCCCCCCCCCCCCCCCCCCCCCCCCCCCCCCCCCCCCCCCCCCCCCCCCCCCCCCCCCCCCCCCCCCCCCCCCCCCCCCCCCCCCCCCCCCCCCCCCCCCCCCCCCCCCCCCCCCCCCCCCCCCCCCCCCCCCCCCCCCCCCCCCCCCCCCCCCCCCCCCCCCCCCCCCCCCCCCCCCCCCCCCCCCCCCCCCCCCCCCCCCCCCCCCCCCCCCCCCCCCCCCCCCCCCCCCCCCCCCCCCCCCCCCCCCCCCCCCCCCCCCCCCCCCCCCCCCCCCCCCCCCCCCCCCCCCCCCCCCCCCCCCCCCCCCCCCCCCCCCCCCCCCCCCCCCCCCCCCCCCCCCCCCCCCCCCCCCCCCCCCCCCCCCCCCCCCCCCCCCCCCCCCCCCCCCCCCCCCCCCCCCCCCCCCCCCCCCCCCCCCCCCCCCCCCCCCCCCCCCCCCCCCCCCCCCCCCCCCCCCCCCCCCCCCCCCCCCCCCCCCCCCCCCCCCCCCCCCCCCCCCCCCCCCCCCCCCCCCCCCCCCCCCCCCCCCCCCCCCCCCCCCCCCCCCCCCCCCCCCCCCCCCCCCCCCCCCCCCCCCCCCCCCCCCCCCCCCCCCCCCCCCCCCCCCCCCCCCCCCCCCCCCCCCCCCCCCCCCCCCCCCCCCCCCCCCCCCCCCCCCCCCCCCCCCCCCCCCCCCCCCCCCCCCCCCCCCCCCCCCCCCCCCCCCCCCCCCCCCCCCCCCCCCCCCCCCCCCCCCCCCCCCCCCCCCCCCCCCCCCCCCCCCCCCCCCCCCCCCCCCCCCCCCCCCCCCCCCCCCCCCCCCCCCCCCCCCCCCCCCCCCCCCCCCCCCCCCCCCCCCCCCCCCCCCCCCCCCCCCCCCCCCCCCCCCCCCCCCCCCCCCCCCCCCCCCCCCCCCCCCCCCCCCCCCCCCCCCCCCCCCCCCCCCCCCCCCCCCCCCCCCCCCCCCCCCCCCCCCCCCCCCCCCCCCCCCCCCCCCCCCCCCCCCCCCCCCCCCCCCCCCCCCCCCCCCCCCCCCCCCCCCCCCCCCCCCCCCCCCCCCCCCCCCCCCCCCCCCCCCCCCCCCCCCCCCCCCCCCCCCCCCCCCCCCCCCCCCCCCCCCCCCCCCCCCCCCCCCCCCCCCCCCCCCCCCCCCCCCCCCCCCCCCCCCCCCCCCCCCCCCCCCCCCCCCCCCCCCCCCCCCCCCCCCCCCCCCCCCCCCCCCCCCCCCCCCCCCCCCCCCCCCCCCCCCCCCCCCCCCCCCCCCCCCCCCCCCCCCCCCCCCCCCCCCCCCCCCCCCCCCCCCCCCCCCCCCCCCCCCCCCCCCCCCCCCCCCCCCCCCCCCCCCCCCCCCCCCCCCCCCCCCCCCCCCCCCCCCCCCCCCCCCCCCCCCCCCCCCCCCCCCCCCCCCCCCCCCCCCCCCCCCCCCCCCCCCCCCCCCCCCCCCCCCCCCCCCCCCCCCCCCCCCCCCCCCCCCCCCCCCCCCCCCCCCCCCCCCCCCCCCCCCCCCCCCCCCCCCCCCCCCCCCCCCCCCCCCCCCCCCCCCCCCCCCCCCCCCCCCCCCCCCCCCCCCCCCCCCCCCCCCCCCCCCCCCCCCCCCCCCCCCCCCCCCCCCCCCCCCCCCCCCCCCCCCCCCCCCCCCCCCCCCCCCCCCCCCCCCCCCCCCCCCCCCCCCCCCCCCCCCCCCCCCCCCCCCCCCCCCCCCCCCCCCCCCCCCCCCCCCCCCCCCCCCCCCCCCCCCCCCCCCCCCCCCCCCCCCCCCCCCCCCCCCCCCCCCCCCCCCCCCCCCCCCCCCCCCCCCCCCCCCCCCCCCCCCCCCCCCCCCCCCCCCCCCCCCCCCCCCCCCCCCCCCCCCCCCCCCCCCCCCCCCCCCCCCCCCCCCCCCCCCCCCCCCCCCCCCCCCCCCCCCCCCCCCCCCCCCCCCCCCCCCCCCCCCCCCCCCCCCCCCCCCCCCCCCCCCCCCCCCCCCCCCCCCCCCCCCCCCCCCCCCCCCCCCCCCCCCCCCCCCCCCCCCCCCCCCCCCCCCCCCCCCCCCCCCCCCCCCCCCCCCCCCCCCCCCCCCCCCCCCCCCCCCCCCCCCCCCCCCCCCCCCCCCCCCCCCCCCCCCCCCCCCCCCCCCCCCCCCCCCCCCCCCCCCCCCCCCCCCCCCCCCCCCCCCCCCCCCCCCCCCCCCCCCCCCCCCCCCCCCCCCCCCCCCCCCCCCCCCCCCCCCCCCCCCCCCCCCCCCCCCCCCCCCCCCCCCCCCCCCCCCCCCCCCCCCCCCCCCCCCCCCCCCCCCCCCCCCCCCCCCCCCCCCCCCCCCCCCCCCCCCCCCCCCCCCCCCCCCCCCCCCCCCCCCCCCCCCCCCCCCCCCCCCCCCCCCCCCCCCCCCCCCCCCCCCCCCCCCCCCCCCCCCCCCCCCCCCCCCCCCCCCCCCCCCCCCCCCCCCCCCCCCCCCCCCCCCCCCCCCCCCCCCCCCCCCCCCCCCCCCCCCCCCCCCCCCCCCCCCCCCCCCCCCCCCCCCCCCCCCCCCCCCCCCCCCCCCCCCCCCCCCCCCCCCCCCCCCCCCCCCCCCCCCCCCCCCCCCCCCCCCCCCCCCCCCCCCCCCCCCCCCCCCCCCCCCCCCCCCCCCCCCCCCCCCCCCCCCCCCCCCCCCCCCCCCCCCCCCCCCCCCCCCCCCCCCCCCCCCCCCCCCCCCCCCCCCCCCCCCCCCCCCCCCCCCCCCCCCCCCCCCCCCCCCCCCCCCCCCCCCCCCCCCCCCCCCCCCCCCCCCCCCCCCCCCCCCCCCCCCCCCCCCCCCCCCCCCCCCCCCCCCCCCCCCCCCCCCCCCCCCCCCCCCCCCCCCCCCCCCCCCCCCCCCCCCCCCCCCCCCCCCCCCCCCCCCCCCCCCCCCCCCCCCCCCCCCCCCCCCCCCCCCCCCCCCCCCCCCCCCCCCCCCCCCCCCCCCCCCCCCCCCCCCCCCCCCCCCCCCCCCCCCCCCCCCCCCCCCCCCCCCCCCCCCCCCCCCCCCCCCCCCCCCCCCCCCCCCCCCCCCCCCCCCCCCCCCCCCCCCCCCCCCCCCCCCCCCCCCCCCCCCCCCCCCCCCCCCCCCCCCCCCCCCCCCCCCCCCCCCCCCCCCCCCCCCCCCCCCCCCCCCCCCCCCCCCCCCCCCCCCCCCCCCCCCCCCCCCCCCCCCCCCCCCCCCCCCCCCCCCCCCCCCCCCCCCCCCCCCCCCCCCCCCCCCCCCCCCCCCCCCCCCCCCCCCCCCCCCCCCCCCCCCCCCCCCCCCCCCCCCCCCCCCCCCCCCCCCCCCCCCCCCCCCCCCCCCCCCCCCCCCCCCCCCCCCCCCCCCCCCCCCCCCCCCCCCCCCCCCCCCCCCCCCCCCCCCCCCCCCCCCCCCCCCCCCCCCCCCCCCCCCCCCCCCCCCCCCCCCCCCCCCCCCCCCCCCCCCCCCCCCCCCCCCCCCCCCCCCCCCCCCCCCCCCCCCCCCCCCCCCCCCCCCCCCCCCCCCCCCCCCCCCCCCCCCCCCCCCCCCCCCCCCCCCCCCCCCCCCCCCCCCCCCCCCCCCCCCCCCCCCCCCCCCCCCCCCCCCCCCCCCCCCCCCCCCCCCCCCCCCCCCCCCCCCCCCCCCCCCCCCCCCCCCCCCCCCCCCCCCCCCCCCCCCCCCCCCCCCCCCCCCCCCCCCCCCCCCCCCCCCCCCCCCCCCCCCCCCCCCCCCCCCCCCCCCCCCCCCCCCCCCCCCCCCCCCCCCCCCCCCCCCCCCCCCCCCCCCCCCCCCCCCCCCCCCCCCCCCCCCCCCCCCCCCCCCCCCGATAACATAGGGTCCTTTCCATTTGGAGAGGAGTTTTCCTGCAAAGAATCTGAAATGAGAGTTGTACAAAAGAGGGTATTCTCCAACTTTGAACTCACGCTTTTGGATTCTTTTATATCATGCCATCTTTTAAATTTTTCTTTGAATAACTTGGCATTTTCATAAGCTTGGGTTCTCCATTCATCTAATGAGATAATATCAAATAACCTCTTTTCACCGGCAAGTTTGAAATCATAGTTGAGTTTTTTAATCGCCCAATAAGCTTTATCTTCTAACTCAAGAGGCAAATGACAAGCTTTTCCATAAACCATTTTATAAGGAGACATACCATAGGATTTTTATATGTTGTTCCATAGGACCAATGTGCATCATCTAATTTCTGAGGTGTTGTCGTCACAATTTTATCATTGCTGTTCTGGAATACCTGAGTTTCGCCAACATCGAAAATTTCTTTTATACAATTATTGGTGAGATAACCTCAACGCCACCCAGTACTGGGGCGGGAGTTCCGGAGTATTTTCATAACTCGCATAACAGTTGCTTTTCGAAGGTTGAGGTAAATGATTTCTGAAGGTTTCTTGGTTATGTGTTGAAGGATGGATACAGCTGGATGTAGGATTTGCTAGTTTTGGGTGAGATATTAGGCTTCCCCTGTATCCCAAACACCTGATTGCATAACCGGAAAGTTTCGGGAGTTTATAAGTGGGAATTGAAGTAGCTCCTAGGATATCTTTCCAACAGATGCATGATATGAGATTGGGGTTCGACGTCTAGTGGTCCGCCTATCCACGGTTGGTTTTACAATGGTCTCGTTTTGTCTTAAAGAGTCCTTGGCTATGCTGACTCGGGGACACTTCGTATGTGATGTGCACTGCCTTGTACATGATGGTGTTGTACGATCGAGCCCGTGTGGGCCCCACCATGAAAACTTTAGACGAAATCTCTATCATATGTTTGTTCCGGCTTATTTTGCAAGCCAATCCTTTGTTTTTGATCGATTGTGGTATTCGAGTTGCTTCAATGTCAAATGTGTTTCCATACCTTTCCTAAACGGTATTCTCATGTGAATACTAATCCTTCATGACAATCGAGATTTTCATGTCAATTCTTTCCAACCGGTGTAATTCTCTTCAAGATGATCCTATCATTTGTCTCATCCACAAGATCAACTCCAAGTCTTCTCAATGTTGTTTGTTTCATTCGTCCCAAGTTGCCTTTGTTTTTCTCGCCCTCCCACCCTTTTTCTTCAAGGACTCGGATTTCTTAACCAGGTATCCTTTTATTCATATGAAGTCTCTCCATTCTTTTCCGTCAATATTCTTATCCGGTGATTCTCAGGAAGATGCTAAGGAAGCTACAAGTTCATCATTATTCGTTCTTTTTCTTCTCCGGTGGATTCAAGTGAAGTTTTGTTGATCATATCTTTTTTCCTCGTTTCAAATGTTTTTCACATGCCGGTGCACGTCATAATCATTCCACGCTCGCTATTCTATTGTTCCAAAGTGCTGAAGTTATCTCAAAAGGCTCGTCTTTTCAGTCAAGATCGGTTCAACCTATTTCGAGGTTGTTATCTCATTCAAGCCATTTAATTCAACCGGCGCAATCTCCCTTTTCAAGTAATCGTTGAACAATGTATCTTTTGAGTGGGCCCTAACCCACATGTCTTTTTCCTGGATCTTACCTAACTCTTCTCATTTTCCCGGAGCTTTTCAAATACATTTCAAAGTTTGACGTAAGAATGAATTGTCATCAGTCAAATGCCTTTCTCCAAGATCTTTCAATTCTTTTCATCGTTGGTTCAACCTTTCTAATTGTCATTCCGGAGTGTCTCAACAATTCATGGTGGTGTTTCTCATCATCATTCTCAATATTTGAAGACCGAAGAAGACCGGTGTCATAGTTTGGATAATATTGCTTTGAACATTAATGGCGTACCTGAGATATAATGTTTTATTCATTGCCCATTAACAACCTTCGGGTTAGTATCCTCGGCATTATTTATTTTGATGGCCCCGGATCATTAAACCACCTCGCCCCCCCCCCCCCCCCCCCCCCCCCCCCCCCCCCCCCCCCCCCCCCCCCCCCCCCCCCCCCCCCCCCCCCCCCCCCCCCCCCCCCCCCCCCCCCCCCCCCCCCCCCCCCCCCCCCCCCCCCCCCCCCCCCCCCCCCCCCCCCCCCCCCCCCCCCCCCCCCCCCCCCCCCCCCCCCCCCCCCCCCCCCCCCCCCCCCCCCCCCCCCCCCCCCCCCCCCCCCCCCCCCCCCCCCCCCCCCCCCCCCCCCCCCCCCCCCCCCCCCCCCCCCCCCCCCCCCCCCCCCCCCCCCCCCCCCCCCCCCCCCCCCCCCCCCCCCCCCCCCCCCCCCCCCCCCCCCCCCCCCCCCCCCCCCCCCCCCCCCCCCCCCCCCCCCCCCCCCCCCCCCCCCCCCCCCCCCCCCCCCCCCCCCCCCCCCCCCCCCCCCCCCCCCCCCCCCCCCCCCCCCCCCCCCCCCCCCCCCCCCCCCCCCCCCCCCCCCCCCCCCCCCCCCCCCCCCCCCCCCCCCCCCCCCCCCCCCCCCCCCCCCCCCCCCCCCCCCCCCCCCCCCCCCCCCCCCCCCCCCCCCCCCCCCCCCCCCCCCCCCCCCCCCCCCCCCCCCCCCCCCCCCCCCCCCCCCCCCCCCCCCCCCCCCCCCCCCCCCCCCCCCCCCCCCCCCCCCCCCCCCCCCCCCCCCCCCCCCCCCCCCCCCCCCCCCCCCCCCCCCCCCCCCCCCCCCCCCCCCCCCCCCCCCCCCCCCCCCCCCCCCCCCCCCCCCCCCCCCCCCCCCCCCCCCCCCCCCCCCCCCCCCCCCCCCCCCCCCCCCCCCCCCCCCCCCCCCCCCCCCCCCCCCCCCCCCCCCCCCCCCCCCCCCCCCCCCCCCCCCCCCCCCCCCCCCCCCCCCCCCCCCCCCCCCCCCCCCCCCCCCCCCCCCCCCCCCCCCCCCCCCCCCCCCCCCCCCCCCCCCCCCCCCCCCCCCCCCCCCCCCCCCCCCCCCCCCCCCCCCCCCCCCCCCCCCCCCCCCCCCCCCCCCCCCCCCCCCCCCCCCCCCGTTCACGAATGTGAATCTGATGATAGCCCATATGGAGGTCAAGCTTGGAGAATACTTGAGCACCCTTAAGTTGCTCGAATAGCTCATTGATGTTGGTAAGTGGGTACTTGTTCTTTATTGTCTTCTTGTTCAATGGGCGGTAGTCGACACAAAGTTGGTCCGTGCCATCCTTCTTCTGTACAAAAAGAACACCACAACCCCATGGAGATGAGCTCGGTCTGATCAGACCCAGCCGCTCTTGTTCATCGAGTTGTTTCTTCAATTCCTTTGGTCCAAGCTTGTAAGGACGCTTGCAAACAGGTTCCATGCCAGGCTCAAGATCGATAATGAATTCAACTGGCCAGTGAGGAGGCATTCCTGGAAGCTTTTCTTGAAAGACGTCTTGATATTCACAAACGACTGGAATCCGAGAGATGGCATTCAACTCACCCTTCTCATTGAGAGAAAACAGTCGAATGGTCTCATCACAAGCGGCATAGATGGTCACATCCTCAGAAGAGTGTGTCAATTGAATCTGCCTAGCAGCACAATCAAGTTGAGCCTTGTTCTTAGAAAGCCATTCCATGCCGAGAATTAGATCAATATCCGAGTCACCAAGGACCATTGGAGAAGACAGAAATTTATAGTCTCCCATCTTGATAGAAACATCCGGAGCCATCATTTTGGTGTTCATGAACAAACCCGGAGAGGAAACCACTATCGGATTAGGCAAATCGATAGTATGCAAATCGTGCATGGATGCAAAAGGCTTTGATATGAGTGACAAAGATGCACCAGTATCAAATAAGACTCTTGCAGGAATATCATTAACTAGAAGATTACCCATGATCACTTCTGAAGAGTCCTCTGCCTGAGCTGCATTCATCATGTTCACCCTTGTCGACTTGGAATTGTGCTTGACCACTGCATTGCTAGCAGATCTCACAGGAGGAGGAGGTGGAAGACGCCTTTGGTTGAAGCATCTGTTTGCATAGTGCCCTTTCTGCTAACACTTATTACAAGTAACCTCTGAAAGCGGCCAGTGATACCCCCCCCCCCCCCCCCCCCCCCCCCCCCCCCCCCCCCCCCCGGTGGGAAGATCCATTGCCACCTTTACTCTTCTGCTGGTAAGACTGACGAAATGGAGGAGGAGGAGGCAACCAGAACTTTTGTTGTTTAGCTTCCACTTGAGATGAAGAAGACGATTGAGTTGCATCCCTGACTCTCTTCTTAGAAGCATCGCACTTGAGCTGAGCAGCCTCTTGCTTTAGTGCCATGTTGTAGAATTCATCATACTTGGTCGGCTCAAAAAGCACGAGAGCTAATTGCAGATCTTCTCTGAGGCCACCTCTGAATTGATAAATCATGCTCTTTTCGTCAAGGACGTCTTGTTTAGTGAAGCGAGTGAGCCTCTGAAATAGGATGTTGTATTGGTAAACAGACATGCTGCCTTGCTTTAGATTGCGGAACTCCTCGCGCTTACTCTCAGCAACACTTTGTGGAATGTAGTGAGCTTTGAAGTCTCAGCAGAAATCATCCCAGGTAATCATACGACCTCCTATGGAATCTTTGTATTGTTGATACCACTCAGTAGCTTGGTCTTTGAGTTGGAACGAAGCAAACTTGACAAAGTCCTCAGGCCTGACATTGCTACACTCAAAATGTTTGCAGATATCCACGAGCCAGTCGTTGGCGTCTGTGGCCTCGACATAGTTACTGAAGGACTTCGTCTGGTTTGCGAGGAACCGATTGAGGGTAGCAAACCGAGGCTGATTGTTTCCTTGGCCTTGATTTCCTTGGTTGCCTTGCCTTGGTTGCGCTTTTGCAAGAGCTGCAAAAGCATCTGAGTGTTGGCGTTGGTGGCTGACATGACAGCTTGCCATGCCACCAGAGGTGGAGGTGGTGGCAGAGGTTCCGATTCTGACGCATTGGAGGAGCCATCCTGAAGAAGGTTGACATCCGTTAGCTTCTTGAAAGACATATATTCAAAGCTGAATCAATGGATCGAAATTGCAACATAAAGCCTTAACATTCGAACAAGAATGAACGAATGAATTCCAAAGTAAATCATCACACTTCCATAAATTGAGAAGCAACTTAGATAGAGATAGATGAATAAAGCAACAAGGTACGGACTTGAACAAATAATTGGTAAGGATTACCCAATCACAAACCAAATATCAGCGGGAAGAAATACTAGAGCTACAAGAATTCGCACCTATGAAACTCCCAAAACTTTCTTGTTATGCAATCAGGTGTTGGGGATACAGGGGAAGCATAATATCTCACTCAAAACTAGCAAATCCTACATCCAGCTGTATCCATCCTTCAACACATAACCAA
>JAAAWM010009498.1:0-24161 GCA_036873465.1 Thinopyrum obtusiflorum | reverse complement strand
CGAGGCCCGTGTATCCCTTCTCCCCCCTAGAATATATACTCCACCTCGCCCAACTTTCTAGGGTTAGCAAAGGTTTAGCTCATGTTTGTGTGAGAGCTTTGCTCATCCACTTGGTTACCTTCTCCATGGAGATTCGAGCCTCCACCGGAGAAGATCCCCCAAGCGGATTCAAGACCCCTTTTAGGGAATAACTCAAGACCTCCTCACGGAGAAGACCATCTACCCTTGTATCGTCCTTAGTTGTCCGTGGATCATGTATCTTTCCTTATGTATTCGAGGATCTAGCACATGTGTGACTTATTCGTGTTGGTTTATTGTCTCCTCTTGTGTTTCCCCTTGTGTTTTCCCTCATTTTCCCCCTCGTGTTCCTTGTGTTCTTCGCGGGATCCGCCCTTTCATGAAAGATCGGCCGATTAGCGTTCTACCCTACATCACGCTTGTTGTGAGAAGCTAAGGTTTGTGAGAAGCTTATACCCAAACCTCTCCCAAATGGGACGTAATTTTTACCAAGGCATGTTGATGCCGCTCCATGGTAGCATGCCTAGTTTCATGAATTTCAGACGAGTTTTGGATTTACTAGAATTTAAAAACAAGTATCTCAATGTTTTGCCGACAATCAAAAGTGCCATGGTGTTTGAAATTCATTCCCATTTCTTGCATGGGACCTAAGCATGCCCCGAAGGACACAAATTTGTTTTTTTAACCAATTTATATGCACTGGAGCTTGTGCATGTAGTTCAAATTTGAAGTATGCACATGAAATGCCTAGAAAACCCAGTTAATGTATAAAAATGTCCAAAAAACCCCCGAAAAATTCCAAAACTAAACACAACACTCCTGTTGTTCTATGTTGACACTAGAAAAAATTTGAAAGCAATAAGTGGCAACGGATATCGTTTCGTCCCCAAAGGTGACACGTTCCCTACCGAAACCATCATACTTGTTGTGAGAAGCTAAGGTTTGTGAGAAGCTTAAATCGAAACCTGCCCCAAATGGACGGAATTTTTACCATGACATGTTGATGCCTCTCCATGATAGCTTGCCAAGTTTCATAAACAAGGTATCTGATGCGGAGCATCCCAAGATCATCCCCATAGACGCACCCATACCTCCAACGACACCACTTGGACCAATGACACGAGCCTGAGCCAAAGCTATTGAAGATAAGGTGAACTCACTCCTCTCCGAACTTCCACTTTCTATGCATGAGACATGGCTACTACCTAAGTCCGAGGTGTTGTGCATGATTAGGTACCAAGAGGGTCCTCCCGAAGATGTGCATGAAGATGTACAAGTCCCCAAGTCCATGCAAGAGGAGAACCAACGGAAGGAGCCAAGAGCATCTCCCAGGCCCCCCCCCCCCCCCCCCCCCCCCCCCCCCCCCCCCCCCCCCCCCCCCCCCCCCCCCCCCCCCCCCCCCCCCCCCCCCCCCCCCCCCCCCCCCCCCCCCCCCCCCCCCCCCCCCCCCCCCCCCCCCCCCCCCCCCCCCCCCCCCCCCCCCCCCCCCCCCCCCCCCCCCCCCCCCCCCCCCCCCCCCCCCCCCCCCCCCCCCCCCCCCCCCCCCCCCCCCCCCCCCCCCCCCCCCCCCCCCCCCCCCCCCCCCCCCCCCCCCCCCCCCCCCCCCCCCCCCCCCCCCCCCCCCCCCCCCCCCCCCCCCCCCCCCCCCCCCCCCCCCCCCCCCCCCCCCCCCCCCCCCCCCCCCCCCCCCCCCCCCCCCCCCCCCCCCCCCCCCCCCCCCCCCCCCCCCCCCCCCCCCCCCCCCCCCCCCCCCCCCCCCCCCCCCCCCCCCCCCCCCCCCCCCCCCCCCCCCCCCCCCCCCCCCCCCCCCCCCCCCCCCCCCCCCCCCCCCCCCCCCCCCCCCCCCCCCCCCCCCCCCCCCCCCCCCCCCCCCCCCCCCCCCCCCCCCCCCCCCCCCCCCCCCCCCCCCCCCCCCCCCCCCCCCCCCCCCCCCCCCCCCCCCCCCCCCCCCCCCCCCCCCCCCCCCCCCCCCCCCCCCCCCCCCCCCCCCCCCCCCCCCCCCCCCCCCCCCCCCCCCCCCCCCCCCCCCCCCCCCCCCCCCCCCCCCCCCCCCCCCCCCCCCCCCCCCCCCCCCCCCCCCCCCCCCCCCCCCCCCCCCCCCCCCCCCCCCCCCCCCCCCCCCCCCCCCCCCCCCCCCCCCCCCCCCCCCCCCCCCCCCCCCCCCCCCCCCCCCCCCCCCCCCCCCCCCCCCCCCCCCCCCCCCCCCCCCCCCCCCCCCCCCCCCCCCCCCCCCCCCCCCCCCCCCCCCCCCCCCCCCCCCCCCCCCCCCCCCCCCCCCCCCCCCCCCCCCCCCCCCCCCCCCCCCCCCCCCCCCCCCCCCCCCCCCCCCCCCCCCCCCCCCCCCCCCCCCCCCCCCCCCCCCCCCCCCCCCCCCCCCCCCCCCCCCAAAAATGTGTGTGGTAGAAAGAGAAGAACGAATACCAAATGTACCTTGACCGAAGTTGAAAGTGGATCAATGATCACTCTAATGTGGACAAGGAAATAGCACAATTGGTACCAATTCTTGTCGGTTTCTCACACCTACACAAGTAAAAGCTTATGGTGGAGCTTGGTTAGGATGGTGGCACGGGCATGGTGAACTTTAGCTTGCCGGATCGTTGCTCTTCATTGTGTTGGGGTCGGGGATGATGACGTCCATGTTGTTAATGATTGTCAAGTTTGTGTTGCTCTTGGCGAGGAGGTTCGTTGATCTCATGTTGCTCTTGTCGTGGATGATTTCCATTGTCTTCATGCTCTTGTTGAGCTTGATGTCCTTGAGGAGCTTGTGCAGGGGCTTGTCGAGCTCGAGGAGGAACTTGAGGAACTTGACGATGCACGCGAGCTTGAAATCTTCGTTTGTGAGCTTCTTCGCGAAGTGCTTCTTCATGTTCACGAGCTTGTCGGCCTCGGTTGGCTATGGCTCGACTTGAATCTTGGAGGGCTTGTTGCGCCTCAAGTGCTTGAGCATCTCCCAATTGTTGCGCTTGACGTTGTGCCTCGCCATCTTGTGCTTCTTAGTGTAGACGCGCTCGCTCTTCCTCTTCATGTCGGCATTGTCATTGCCGTTCTCGTGCTAGCGCGAAAGCCACTTCAGTGGCGCGTAAAGGATTGAGGGTTGCTTCACCATCATTGCGTGTGGCACATCGAAGAGTGTTTGATGTCAGTGTACTTGAGCCGGAGAGGGTGAAGTTGGAATGTCAACTTGAGCGGCTCCGTCTTCATGAGGATGAAGTGGAAGAAGAGCGGTTGAGCAACAAGGAACGGATCTCGTCCATTATTGCGTCGTTCTCTTGCTTGTGATCGTCAAGCTTGTGGTCGAAGTAATCTCTTGTACATTGCTCGGAGATTCGCAAGTCGGCGGCGAGGTTGTCGATGCGTTCACTCATTGCGTGTTGCTCTTGATGCAAAGCACGTTGTGCACCAAAGAGGTGGCCCTTGGTGACGTTGGAGTTCACATCGTCGCCGTGCTCAATGAAGAGTGGGTTGGTAGAAGTAATTGGCCTGTCCATCATTCCAAGAGAAAAATGTGTGTGGTAGAAAGAGAAGAACGAATACCAAATGTACCTTGACCGAAGTTGAAAGTGGATCAATGATCACTCTAATGTGGACAAGGAAATAGCACCCCCCCCCCCCCCCCCCCCCCCCCCCCCCCCCCCCCCCCCCCCCCCCCCCCCCCCCCCCCCCCCCCCCCCCCCCCCCCCCCCCCCCCCCCCCCCCCCCCCCCCCCCCCCCCCCCCCCCCCCCCCCCCCCCCCCCCCCCCCCCCCCCCCCCCCCCCCCCCCCCCCCCCCCCCCCCCCCCCCCCCCCCCCCCCCCCCCCCCCCCCCCCCCCCCCCCCCCCCCCCCCCCCCCCCCCCCCCCCCCCCCCCCCCCCCCCCCCCCCCCCCCCCCCCCCCCCCCCCCCCCCCCCCCCCCCCCCCCCCCCCCCCCCCCCCCCCCCCCCCCCCCCCCCCCCCCCCCCCCCCCCCCCCCCCCCCCCCCCCCCCCCCCCCCCCCCCCCCCCCCCCCCCCCCCCCCCCCCCCCCCCCCCCCCCCCCCCCCCCCCCCCCCCCCCCCCCCCCCCCCCCCCCCCCCCCCCCCCCCCCCCCCCCCCCCCCCCCCCCCCCCCCCCCCCCCCCCCCCCCCCCCCCCCCCCCCCCCCCCCCCCCCCCCCCCCCCCCCCCCCCCCCCCCCCCCCCCCCCCCCCCCCCCCCCCCCCCCCCCCCCCCCCCCCCCCCCCCCCCCCCCCCCCCCCCCCCCCCCCCCCCCCCCCCCCCCCCCCCCCCCCCCCCCCCCCCCCCCCCCCCCCCCCCCCCCCCCCCCCCCCCCCCCCCCCCCCCCCCCCCCCCCCCCCCCCCCCCCCCCCCCCCCCCCCCCCCCCCCCCCCCCCCCCCCCCCCCCCCCCCCCCCCCCCCCCCCCCCCCCCCCCCCCCCCCCCCCCCCCCCCCCCCCCCCCCCCCCCCCCCCCCCCCCCCCCCCCCCCCCCCCCCCCCCCCCCCCCCCCCCCCCCCCCCCCCCCCCCCCCCCCCCCCCCCCCCCCCCCCCCCCCCCCCCCCCCCCCCCCCCCCCCCCCCCCCCCCCCCCCCCCCCCCCCCCCCCCCCCCCCCCCCCCCCCCCCCCCCCCCCCCCCCCCCCCCCCCCCCCCCCCCCCCCCCCCCCCCCCCCCCCCCCCCCCCCCCCCCCCCCCCCCCCCCCCCCCCCCCCCCCCCCCCCCCCCCCCCCCCCCCCCCCCCCCCCCCCCCCCCCCCCCCCCCCCCCCCCCCCCCCCCCCCCCCCCCCCCCCCCCCCCCCCCCCCCCCCCCCCCCCCCCCCCCCCCCCCCCCCCCCCCCCCCCCCCCCCCCCCCCCCCCCCCCCCCCCCCCCCCCCCCCCCCCCCCCCCCCCCCCCCCCCCCCCCCCCCCCCCCCCCCCCCCCCCCCCCCCCCCCCCCCCCCCCCCCCCCCCCCCCCCCCCCCCCCCCCCCCCCCCCCCCCCCCCCCCCCCCCCCCCCCCCCCCCCCCCCCCCCCCCCCCCCCCCCCCCCCCCCCCCCCCCCCCCCCCCCCCCCCCCCCCCCCCCCCCCCCCCCCCCCCCCCCCCCCCCCCCCCCCCCCCCCCCCCCCCCCCCCCCCCCCCCCCCCCCCCCCCCCCCCCCCCCCCCCCCCCCCCCCCCCCCCCCCCCCCCCCCCCCCCCCCCCCCCCCCCCCCCCCCCCCCCCCCCCCCCCCCCCCCCCCCCCCCCCCCCCCCCCCCCCCCCCCCCCCCCCCCCCCCCCCCCCCCCCCCCCCCCCCCCCCCCCCCCCCCCCCCCCCCCCCCCCCCCCCCCCCCCCCCCCCCCCCCCCCCCCCCCCCCCCCCCCCCCCCCCCCCCCCCCCCCCCCCCCCCCCCCCCCCCCCCCCCCCCCCCCCCCCCCCCCCCCCCCCCCCCCCCCCCCCCCCCCCCCCCCCCCCCCCCCCCCCCCCCCCCCCCCCCCCCCCCCCCCCCCCCCCCCCCCCCCCCCCCCCCCCCCCCCCCCCCCCCCCCCCCCCCCCCCCCCCCCCCCCCCCCCCCCCCCCCCCCCCCCCCCCCCCCCCCCCCCCCCCCCCCCCCCCCCCCCCCCCCCCCCCCCCCCCCCCCCCCCCCCCCCCCCCCCCCCCCCCCCCCCCCCCCCCCCCCCCCCCCCCCCCCCCCCCCCCCCCCCCCCCCCCCCCCCCCCCCCCCCCCCCCCCCCCCCCCCCCCCCCCCCCCCCCCCCCCCCCCCCCCCCCCCCCCCCCCCCCCCCCCCCCCCCCCCCCCCCCCCCCCCCCCCCCCCCCCCCCCCCCCCCCCCCCCCCCCCCCCCCCCCCCCCCCCCCCCCCCCCCCCCCCCCCCCCCCCCCCCCCCCCCCCCCCCCCCCCCCCCCCCCCCCCCCCCCCCCCCCCCCCCCCCCCCCCCCCCCCCCCCCCCCCCCCCCCCCCCCCCCCCCCCCCCCCCCCCCCCCCCCCCCCCCCCCCCCCCCCCCCCCCCCCCCCCCCCCCCCCCCCCCCCCCCCCCCCCCCCCCCCCCCCCCCCCCCCCCCCCCCCCCCCCCCCCCCCCCCCCCCCCCCCCCCCCCCCCCCCCCCCCCCCCCCCCCCCCCCCCCCCCCCCCCCCCCCCCCCCCCCCCCCCCCCCCCCCCCCCCCCCCCCCCCCCCCCCCCCCCCCCCCCCCCCCCCCCCCCCCCCCCCCCCCCCCCCCCCCCCCCCCCCCCCCCCCCCCCCCCCCCCCCCCCCCCCCCCCCCCCCCCCCCCCCCCCCCCCCCCCCCCCCCCCCCCCCCCCATCTTCCACACCAAGGCCGGCATCAATGGACGCTCCGTGAAAGTCATCATCGACGGAGGGAGTTGCCATAACTTGGCAAGTGAAGAGCTATGTTGCAAGCTGCAATTGGTCAAGAAGAAGCACCCTCACCCCTACAAAGTTCAATGGCTAAGCGACTCCAGCACAATTCAAGTGGAGCACACCATGCACGTTTCATTCAAGATCGACGCCTACGAGGACACCATTGAGTGTGACGTACTTCCCATGACAGTATGCCATCTCCTATTGGGAAGACCTTGGCAACTCAACCACGGTGTCATCCACAACGGGCGAACAAACCATTATAGCTTCAAGATGAAGGGAACGGAGTACGTGCTATGACCAATGTCTCCAAGCCAAGTGATCGCCGACAAGCAAGCATCCACCCATCGTGAAGAGACTAGTGAGAGAGTGAACCACCAAAAAGAAAGTGAGCGCCACAATCCAAAATTGAGCGACTCTTCGCCACGAGAGAAAAACTTAATCCTCCTAGCCACAAAAAGAGAGATGAGAGAAGTGTGTGAGAACCCATCGAGTGTCATCCACTATGTCCTCGTGTGCAAAGACAAGGTGGCAAAGACTAACACTCCTAATACTCTACCTTTAGTGTTGTCTCATTTGTTGCAGGAATTTGCGGATGTCTTCCCTGATGAGCTACCTCCCGGTCTCCCTCCTCTACGTGGCATCGAACATCGGATTGACCTCATCCCCGGCGCACCCCTTCCTAACAAGGCACCATACCGCATCAACCCCAAAGAAACCAAAGAAATACAAAGACAAGTACAACATCTCATAGACCATGGACATGTGCGTGAAAGTTTGAGTCCTTGTGCCGTACCGGTCATTCTTGTGCCAAAACAAGATGGTAGCTTCCGCATGTGTTCCGATTGTAGACCTATCAATGCTATCACCGTTTGCTATAGGCAACCCATTCCACGCCTCGATGATATGTTAGATGAGCTTAGCGGTGCCACTATTTTCTCAAAAATTGATCTTAAAAGTGGTTACTATCAAATCCGCATACAAGAGGGTGATGAATACAAAACCACTTTCAAAACCAAGTTTGGTTTATATGAGTGGTTAGTTATGCCTATGGGTTTATCGGAAGCACCCGGTACTTTCATGCGTCTTATGCATTATGTGCTTCGTCCTTACATTGTTGTGTTTGGTGTGGTCTACTTTGACGACATTCTTGTGTTTAGCAAATCCCTCAAAGAGCATGTGAATCATCTTAAGGCTGTTTTGCAAACGCTTAGAAAAGAACGTCTCTATGCTAATATGGAAAAATGCACTTTTTGGTGTTGACAAGATCGTTTTCTTGGGCTTTGTTGTCTCTTCCAAGGGAGTTCTTGTAGATGAGTCTAAAATTGAAGCAATTAAAAATTGGCCCCAACCAACTAATTTGCAACAAGTGTGTAGTTTTCTTGGTCTAGCGGGTTTCTATCGTCGCTTCGTGAAAGACTTTAGCACTATCGCCGCACCGTTGCATGCTTTGAGTAAGAAAAATGCACCTTTTGTTTGGGGACCATCTCAATCTACCGCATTTGATGAGCTTAAATCTTTGCTTACACATGCCCCACTTCTTGCATTACCCGATTTCACCAAAACTTTTGAGGTTCATTGTGATGCTAGAGGCCATGGAATTGGTGGAGTTTTGATGCAAGAAAAGCGAGCCGTTGCATATTTTAGCCAAAAACTTTCCGGTGCTCAACTTAACTATCCTATATATGACAAAGAATTTATGCTTTAGTGCGAGTATTACATGTTTGGGAGCATTATCTTCGACCAGATGAATTTGTCATACATACCGATCATGAGACACTTAAGTACCTAAAAGGTTAAACTAAGTTGAATAAACGACATGCTAAATGGAGTGAATTTATTGAGTCTTTTCCTTATGTGATCAAGTACATTAAGGGCAAATAAAATGTTGTGGCAAATGCTCTTTCCCGCATATGCATGCTTGTTACTCAACTAGAGTTGAATGTTATTGGCTTTGAGCATATTAAAGATCTTTATGCCAATGATCCTTCCTTCACACTTCCTTATGCAAAATTATCACTCATACTTGTTGGGAGAATTTCTATCTCAAAGATGGCTACCTTATGCGTGCTAACAAACTTTGTATACCTGAGTTTTCTCTTCATTTGTTGCTTTTGCAAGAGGCTCACGGAGGTGGACTCATGGGACACTTCGGACGCGACAAGACCATCGCCACACTCTCCTTCAAGTACTTTTGGCCAAAGATGTTCCGGGACATGGCACGCTTCACCAACAAATGCTCTACATGTCACAAAGCTAAGTCCTAAGCACAATCTCATGGTTTACATATGCCACTTCCAATTCCATATCAACCATGGGAGGATATTAGTATGGGTTTCGTGCTTGGTTTGCCTAGAACTCGCAATGGAAAGGATTCTGTCTTTGTTGTTGTGGACCAATTCTCAAAAATGGCACATTTCCTACCATGCAACAAGATAGACGATGCTTCACATGTTGCTAATCTTTTTTGTAGCAAAATCTTGAGGTTGCATGGAGTGCCAAGGACCATCGTGTCAGACCGGGACGTCAAGTTCTTAAGCTACTTTTGGAAGAACATTTGCGCCAAGCTCGGAATCAAGCTTCTATTCTCCACGGCCTAGCATCCCCAAACTGATGGCCAATCAAAAGTCACCAACCGGACACTATCTACTCTCCTATGCGTGTTGATCAAGAAGAACATCAAGGAGTGGGAGGAGTGCTTACCCATCGCCGAGTACACCTATAATCGAGCTCGACACACTACTACCAGAAGTCCCCCTTCGAGGTTGTCTACGGCTTCAACCCATTGTCCCCATTGGACATTCTACCTCTTCTACTCCAAGAACGCGCAAACATGGATGCTAGTGCAAGGGAAAGTTTCCTCAAGAAGATGCATGAAAATACAAGGGCAACCCCCCCCCCCCCCCCCCCCCCCCCCCCCCCCCCCCCCCCCCCCCCCCCCCCCCCCCCCCCCCCCCCCCCCCCCCCCCCCCCCCCCCCCCCCCCCCCCCCCCCCCCCCCCCCCCCCCCCCCCCCCCCCCCCCCCCCCCCCCCCCCCCCCCCCCCCCCCCCCCCCCCCCCCCCCCCCCCCCCCCCCCCCCCCCCCCCCCCCCCCCCCCCCCCCCCCCCCCCCCCCCCCCCCCCCCCCCCCCCCCCCCCCCCCCCCCCCCCCCCCCCCCCCCCCCCCCCCCCCCCCCCCCCCCCCCCCCCCCCCCCCCCCCCCCCCCCCCCCCCCCCCCCCCCCCCCCCCCGGGGGGGGGGGGGGAGATGATGCGGAGCATCCTTCCATCATCCCCATGGACTCTACACCAACACATCAAGCCCCACGTGGACCGATGACAAGAGCTAGAGCACGTGCATTGGAAACCGAGGTGAACTCCTTCCTACTTGACTTGCATATGGATACAAATGGAACTTGGTTGCTACCTCACAAAAATATGCTATGCCTCATTAGGTACAAAGAGGAACACCACCAAGAAGCTCAGGAGCATCACCAAGGAGAAGGAGGACCACCCCAAGGCCACGCGGATCAAGACAGAGCACTACAGCAGCTGGACAGGAAGTCCCAGGCGACCCCGTGTGCACGCCCCCCCGAGACCCCGTGCCCACGGACTATCCAGGGAGTTGGTGACGAGGCACCCCGTGCGCACGGGCGTGTACCGTGCCCATGGGTGGCGGATCATGGGTTTTGGCAAAACCCGTAAGGTTCGAACTCTGGGGTGCGCGCGAAGTTCTTTCCCTACCGATCCACGCCCTTGCTTGCTAAGATCTCACGGACGAACTCAACGAACTCACAACACAAGAGACACAAGATTTATACTGGTTCGGGCCACCGTTGTGGTGTAACATGCCCTACTCCAGTGTGGTGGTGGTGGATTGCCTCTTGGGCTGATGATGAACAGTACAAAGGGGGAAGAACAGCCTCCTGAGGATGAGGTGTTCTTGTGCTTGGCGAACTTGTGTGGGTGAGGATTACTCAAGATGAGATCGAGCCGCCCCTACGGTGGTGGCTAGTCATACTTATATAGGCCCTGGTCCTCTCCCCAAATATTGAGCGGGAAGGGAGCCAACAACGGCCAATTTGAAAGGGGACAGCTAGTACAGCTTACCCTGACAAAAGCGGTCTTCGCCTGCCAAAGGCTCTGGTGGTGATGCCGCCTTGGGCTCCATGGTGACCTCCGTCTTGCCATCCCGCTGGTCTTGGTCTCGTTGCACGGATATGGAAACCTTTGCTTGATGCCTCGGTACTCCGCGCCTGCACTTGCCTCCTTAGCACCAAAGAGGAAACAAGGACACTGCGCGCCCCCCCCCCCCCCCCCCCCCCCCCCCCCCCCCCCCCCCCCCCCCCCCCCCCCCCCCCCCCCCCCCCCCCCCCCCCCCCCCCCCCCCCCCCCCCCCCCCCCCCCCCCCCCCCCCCCCCCCCCCCCCCCCCCCCCCCCCCCCCCCCCCCCCCCCCCCCCCCCCCCCCCCCCCCCCCCCCCCCCCCCCCCCCCCCCCCCCCCCCCCCCCCCCCCCCCCCCCCCCCCCCCCCCCCCCCCCCCCCCCCCCCCCCCCCCCCCCCCCCCCCCCCCCCCCCCCCCCCCCCCCCCCCCCCCCCCCCCCCCCCCCCCCCCCCCCCCCCCCCCCCCCCCCCCCCCCCCCCCCCCCCCCCCCCCCCCCCCCCCCCCCCCCCCCCCCCCCCCCCCCCCCCCCCCCCCCCCCCCCCCCCCCCCCCCCCCCCCCCCCCCCCCCCCCCCCCCCCCCCCCCCCCCCCCCCCCCCCCCCCCCCCCCCCCCCCCCCCCCCCCCCCCCCCCCCCCCCCCCCCCCCCCCCCCCCCCCCCCCCCCCCCCCCCCCCCCCCCCCCCCCCCCCCCCCCCCCCCCCCCCCCCCCCCCCCCCCCCCCCCCCCCCGAGGCCGCTCCTGAGGAAGCCTTGCGTCATCCGCCTCGCGAGGCTTGGCCCCTCGCGAGGGTCTTGAATGCCTTGTTGCTGAAGGTGGGCCGTACAGGCCTGCTAGCACAGCCATGCCGTGGGCCGCAGGCAGGCAAGTCTGGGGACCCCCGTTCCCAGAACGCCGACAGTATCCCCCAGGCCCAAGGTGCGCTCGGGCTTGGCTTTGAGGTGAAGCCAAAGGTCAAGCACGGAGCGCCGCGGGCCCCAATAGCCTGTGGCCTTGGTCGACGCATGGCGGTTGATTGGACGTGGGCGTCTCCGCTTCCCCATGCTGCCTCGGCAAGTGCCTGACTTGACAAGTCCCTGCGACATGCAAGGAAAACCATCATTACCTGTGATCGTGGGGGCGCTGGTTGGCCTTCTCCTGCTATAAATGAGGAGGGGGTAGAGTCCCCATCACCCATTTCTTCCCATTCCGCTTGCTTCTTCCTCCTCTGCTCCACCACCGACTCCAATGGCGCCATCGAAGAGGTTCTCCGCCGCAGAGAAGGGAAAGGCCCCTCGCGAGGGGCCCGGCTCCCCATTGCCCAAGCGGGGACATGGCCGTCCTCGTAAGCACACCGCGACCCCCGCCGTGGCCCCCCGTTCCCGCGGTGGCGCCGCTGCGCGCGACAGGGGTCGTTCCAGTCGTGGGAGCCCTGTTGACGAAGGGAGATGCACCATGGTCGTGCGGCCTCCCCGGCCGCGCTTCCATTCTGCAGAGGTGTTGCCGGAGTTCGTCGTCTCCCCCCCCCCCCCCCCCCCCCCCCCCCCCCCCCCCCCCCCCCCCCCCCCCCCCCCCCCCCCCCCCCCCCCCCCCCCCCCCCCCCCCCCCCCCCCCCCCCCCCCCCCCCCCCCCCCCCCCCCCCCCCCCCCCCCCCCCCCCCCCCCCCCCCCCCCCCCCCCCCCCCCCCCCCCCCCCCCCCCCCCCCCCCCCCCCCCCCCCCCCCCCCCCCCCCCCCCCCCCCCCCCCCCCCCCCCCCCCCCCCCCCCCCCCCCCCCCCCCCCCCCCCCCCCCCCCCCCCCCCCCCCCCCCCCCCCCCCCCCCCCCCCCCCCCCCCCCCCCCCCCCCCCCCCCCCCCCCCCCCCCCCCCCCCCCCCCCCCCCCCCCCCCCCCCCCCCCCCCCCCCCCCCCCCCCCCCCCCCCCCCCCCCCCCCCCCCCCCCCCCCCCCCCCCCCCCCCCCCCCCCCCCCCCCCCCCCCCCCCCCCCCCCCCCCCCCCCCCCCCCCCCCCCCCCCCCCCCCCCCCCCCCCCCCCCCCCCCCCCCCCCCCCCCCCCCCCCCCCCCCCCCCCCCCCCCCCCCCCCCCCCCCCCCCCCCCCCCCCCCCCCCCCCCCCCCCCCCCCCCCCCCCCCCCCCCCCCCCCCCCCCCCCCCCCCCCCCCCCCCCCCCCCCCCCCCCCCCCCCCCCCCCCCCCCCCCCCCCCCCCCCCCCCCCCCCCCCCCCCCCCCCCCCCCCCCCCCCCCCCCCCCCCCCCCCCCCCCCCCCCCCCCCCCCCCCCCCCCCCCCCCCCCCCCCCCCCCCCCCCCCCCCCCCCCCCCCCCCCCCCCCCCCCCCCCCCCCCCCCCCCCCCCCCCCCCCCCCCCCCCCCCCCCCCCCCCCCCCCCCCCCCCCCCCCCCCCCCCCCCCCCCCCCCCCCCCCCCCCCCCCCCCCCCCCCCCCCCCCCCCCCCCCCCCCCCCCCCCCCCCCCCCCCCCCCCCCCCCCCCCCCCCCCCCCCCCCCCCCCCCCCCCCCCCCCCCCCCCCCCCCCCCCCCCCCCCCCCCCCCCCCCCCCCCCCCCCCCCCCCCCCCCCCCCCCCCCCCCCCCCCCCCCCCCCCCCCCCCCCCCCCCCCCCCCCCCCCCCCCCCCCCCCCCCCCCCCCCCCCCCCCCCCCCCCCCCCCCCCCCCCCCCCCCCCCCCCCCCCCCCCCCCCCCCCCCCCCCCCCCCCCCCCCCCCCCCCCCCCCCCCCCCCCCCCCCCCCCCCCCCCCCCCCCCCCCCCCCCCCCCCCCCCCCCCCCCCCCCCCCCCCCCCCCCCCCCCCCCCCCCCCCCCCCCCCCCCCCCCCCCCCCCCCCCCCCCCCCCCCCCCCCCCCCCCCCCCCCCCCCCCCCCCCCCCCCCCCCCCCCCCCCCCCCCCCCCCCCCCCCCCCCCCCCCCCCCCCCCCCCCCCCCCCCCCCCCCCCCCCCCCCCCCCCCCCCCCCCCCCCCCGTGGTGGCTACGACCAGCCGCCACGCCGCCGCGCCCGCTTCGAAGGTGGCAGCGGGTCGTAGCATCTCCGTGAAGCGCGAGGAGGGGTCTGGCTGAGTTCAGGACGGCGCTAGGAGCCTGCCTCCGTGGACCGCCGTAGGGGCAGGCGCCGCTTTATTTTGTTCTTCCTTTCTTTTTTGCATCAAGAAGAAACCAGTATGGGCCCCGGGGGGCGTGTATCGAACTATGATTTCCCAATCATTATGCTGTGTTTGTTGTTTCCGTGCCGTGTCGTTATTTTGTGCAGGGGTAACTTAGCTTGGCATGCTTGGGGTAGCCTCCTCCTCGCGAGGGACTTGCTTCTTGGTGCCTGCGGAGGCCTTCCTTGACTTGCGGGTGTTAGGGAACTGCAAAAAACTTGTTAGGAGCATCGCCCGGAGGCTTATCGTTCACCCGAGCCTAGACCCAGCACTTTGTGTCGCGATACCCGAGGGGCACGGATCAGGAGAGGTGCGCCAGCTTGTTGGCTTGAACGAGAGTGCCTCGCGAAGAAACGGATGAAGGGCCTTGCGAAAAACAGACGAAGGGCAGAGGAAAGGAAAAAGGCTCGTGAGGGCACCTGCCTAGCCCCCTCACGAGGTACGCGAGAGAGAGAAAACAGGTTAAACTGTAACCAGAAACAGCAGCAAAAAGTGACGGAACCAAACCAGCAAGGAACTCCAGAAGCAAACTTTCAATTAAAAGGAGGCGAGCCAACTACGGAAAGCAAATGAAAAGCCGTGTCCGGCACCTAGCCTAGTCTTCAAGTCTTCTCACCAGCGCGGAGCTAAGTGCTGCCACTAAGACGTGGGAGGGAGCCCCCGAGGCCCGAGGGCGGCACTCCTGAGACTCCGGGGTGTGTACAGCCCCACTCATTATTACGTGAGAGTGTCACGGGCGGCGATCTTCACAGGCACTGGGCCTTCTTCACAGGCACTGGGCCTTTCTTCATAGGCATCGAGCCTTGCTTCATGGGTAGAACTTCCGGAGGTGCTGGATGTTCCAGGCATTCTGGATGGGCACCCCGTCCTGTGTCTCCAGGCGCGCGGCGCCAGGCCTGGAGACATGAACGACCTTGAACGGGCCCTCCCACATGGGCGAGAGCTTATGCAGCCCTTCCCTGGAGAGGACCCGCCTCAGGACGAGGTCACCCGCCTCGAGCGTCCTGGAGCGGATGTTGCGGCAGTGGTATCGCTGCAGCGCCTGCTGGTACCTTCCCGCCCATAGTGCGGCTTCATGGCGGCATTCCTCCCCCAGCACGAGGTCCATCCCCCGCGTGGCGTCCTGTTGCATTTCATCAAACGCCAGGACCTGTGCGGAGCAATGCCTGACCTCATGAGGGAGGACCGCTTCTGCTCCGTAGATGAGGAAGAATGGGGTCTCGCCTGTTGGCTTGGTGGCGGTGGTGCAGATGGACCACAGCACGGACTGGAGCTCGTCGTACCAGCCCTTGCCGCAGGCTTCGAGCTTCTTATTGAAAGTCCTGGTCTTGAGGCCCCTCAGGACCTCTGCGTTGGCGTGTTCGGCCTGACCATTGCTCCTGGGGTGTGCCACCGAAGCATAGCAGATCTGCGTTCCAAGGTTAGCACAGTATGTTCTGAAGCGATTACTAGTGAACTGCAAGCTGTTATCAGTGATGATGCGATTGGGGACCCCAAAACGGCTCATGAGACCCTTGATGAACTTGACCGCGGAACCAGTTGGGATGGTGCGGACAGCTTCCACTTCCGCCCACTTGGTGAACTTGTCGATGGCGACATAGAGGTAGCGGTAGCCCCCTGGTGCTCGAGGAAATGGGCCCAAGATATCCAGCCCCCAGACCACGAACGGCCATGTGAGTGGGATAGTCTGGAGGCCCTGAGCTGGCTGATGGATCTGCTTGGCATGGAACTGGCAGGCTTCAAAGGACTTCACCAGCTCGGCTGCATCGTTGAGCACCGTGGGCCAGTAGAATCTGCCGCGGAATGCCTTACCAACGATGGTTCGCGACGACGAGTGGTGCCCGCAGTCCCCATCGTGTATGTCGGTCAGCAACTCCTTCCCCTGGTCTCTGGAGATGCAACGCAGTGAAATGTCATTTGGCCGCTTCCTGTATAACTCACCGTCCCGGATGCAGTATGCCATGGCCTGCCAGGCCACGCGCTCCGCGTCCTCCTCCTTCTCCGGCAGCGTCCCTTGCATCAGGTATTCCTTGAATTCCTTTGTCCAGCATCCCTCCTGGGGCTCGAGCGCCAAGAGTAGGCGCGCTCCCGAAGTCAGGCCACAGGCCGGGGCTCCTGTGGCTGGCGGCTGCGGGAGCTCCTCCCGAGGCTGAGCTGTCCTTGAAAGTGGTGGCGTTGCTGACGGCTTGAAGAGCCGCTCCTCGAAGACGCCAGGCTCTTGGGGCTGCCGCTTGGACGCCCTCTTGGTGATGTCGTCAGCTTCCTTGTTGGTGCCGCGAGGCACGTGCTGCAACTCCAGGCCCAGGAACTGCTTCTCCATCTTGCGCACTTCTGCGAGGTATGCCTCCATGTGCTCGTCCTTCGGCTCGTATACTTTGTTGGAGATGTTGACGAGAAGCTGCGAGTCGCCCCTGACGGTGAGGCGCTTCACCCCCAGGGCTGCTGCAGCTTTTAGGCCGGCTATTAGGCCTTCGTATTCTGCGATGTTGTTGGAGACCTTCTTGCCCTGCTGGAAGCAGAGCTGTACAACGTAGTAGAGCTTGTCTTGAGTGGGCGAGACGAGTACTGCTCCAGCCCCCGCGCCCTGGTGCGTGAAGGCCCCATCGAAATACATGACCCAGCCGTCGGGCGCCTCACTTCCCGTCAAGGTGGACCGGTCCTCTCCTACTTCCAGCGTCAGGGCATCCGTCCATTCTGCCACGAAATCAGCGAGTGCAGCTCCCTTGATGACCCTGGTAGTGCTGAACTCCAACTGGAATGCCTGCAGCTCGATGTTCCACTCAGCGACCCTTTCAGCAGAGTTGGGGCTCCTGAGCACTCTCTCCAATGGGTAGGCTGAGACGACCTTGATGGGGTGGCCCTGGAAGTAGTGCTGCAACTTGCGCGAGGCCACCAAGAGCACGAGAAGGAGCTTTTGGGGCATGGGGTATTGTGCCCTTGCGTCCCGCAACACCGTGCTGATGAAATACACCGGGTGCTCGACGAGGGCTGGTGAGTTGGTGAGGCTCGTGTCTTGCGGAAGCTGGGATGTCTCCTGAGGTGATGGAACCTCCGGCGCCTGATCGCTAATCTGGACCTTGCCGGCATCGTCTTGCTGAGCTTGGTCCCCTGTTGGTGCCGCTACGGCTCTTGCTGCGCCTTCCTGATCTTGCGTCACCTCGGCTGTAGCTTGGCGCGGTGCGCCTTTGGCTTGGTGCTCTTCCCGAACCGCCACCAGTGCTGCGCTGGCGGAGTACGGAGTGGCGGCAAGGTAAAGTACTAGGGGCTTGAGAGGTCACGGTGCCACCATCACTGGGGGGGGCTGGTCAGGTAGCTCTTGAGGTCTTGAAAAGCTCGGTCGGCCTCCGGGGTCCACTCGAACGGGCCCTTCTTCTTCATCAGCTTGAAGAAGGGCAGGGCGCGCTCTCCCAGCTTGGAGATGAAGTGCCCCAATGCGGTTACCCGACCAGCCAGCTTCTGCATTTCTTTCAGGGTCTGCAGTGGGTTCATGTCTTCAATGGCCTTGATCTTCTCCGGGTTCGCTTCGATCCCTCTGTGGGACACGAGGAATCCAAGCAGCTTGCCGGAAGGGACACCGAACACGCACTTTTCTGGATTAAGTCGCAAGTTCACCTGGCGTAGGCTCGCGAAGGTCTCCTCCAGATCTTGGATCAAGGTTCTTGCCTCCCGAGACTTCACCACAATGTCGTCGACGTAGGCCTCGGCGTTTCTCCCGAGCTGCTGCCCTAAGGCGATGTGCATCAACCGCTGAAAGGTCGCACCCGCGTTGCACAGTCCGAAGGGCATGCAGGTGTAGCAGTACACCCACACGGGGTCAGGAAGGCTGTCTTCTCTACATCTTCTACCGCCATCTTGATCTGGTGATACCCTGAGAACGCATCCAGGAAGCACAGCAGGTCGCACTCGGCGGTGGAGTCAACGATCTGGTTGATGCGTGGGAGCAGGAACGGATCTTGGGGGCAGGCCTTGTTGAGGTTGGTGAAGTCGACGCACATTCGCTCCTTCCCGCCTTTCTTCGGCACTACGACGGGTTCGCCAGCCATTCGGGGTACCGAACCTCGCGAATGGCGCCCGCTGCCTCCAACTTGTGGGTCTCTTGGACGATAAAGGCCTGCTTCTCCGTGGACTGTCGTCTCGCCCGCAGCTTCACCGGGCGTACATTGGGGCACACCGTCAAGTGATGTTGAATCACTTCTCTCGGGACCCCCACCAGCTGCTTGGGCTCCCACGCGAATATCTCCTTGTTTGCACGCAAGAACTTCACCAATGCTTCCTCTTGGCCTGGGTCGAGGTCGGCACCTATGGTAAAGGTGGCTCCTGAAGGCCCGTCCTCGTCGACCGGCACTTGCTTGGTTTCCGCCTTGTCTTGGGTGAACAACTGCTTCTTCTTGGTTGGTGCGGCTCCCTCGGGCTCGGGGGTGCCCGCGTCGATGGGCTGCGCCGCCGCGGCGGTCTTGAGGGCAAGCTTGAGCGCTACCAGGGCCTCCTTGGCATCCCCTTGATGGTGAGGACGCCCTTGCTTCCAGGCATCTTCATGAGGTTGTAGGCCGGATGGGTCGCTGCCATGAATTGGGCCAGTGTTGGGTACCCGAGGATGGCGTTGTACGGAAGGCCGATGCGGGCGATGTCGAAGTCGACCAGTTCGGTGCGGTAGTTGTCGCGCGTGCCGAAGGTGACGGGGAGGTGGATCTACCCCAAGGAGTGGGCGGTGCCGCCACCAACTCCTGAGAAAGGCTTGCTGAGGCTGAGCCGCTCGAGCGGCACATGAAGAAGGCTGAAGGCCTCCACGGAGAGCACGTTGAGGCCAGCGCCACCGTCGACGAGGGTCTTGGTGATGGCCACGTTGCAGATGGTGGGCGTGCAGAGCATCGGGAGCATACCCGAGCCGGCGGTGGTGACGGGGTGGTCTTCTGAGTCGAAGGTGAGGTCGGCTTCGGGCACAGCCCAGCCCGGCGGAGCCCCCGAGCGCTTGGAGGCGGCGCCGATCTGGTGAAGGAATGGCTTGATATGGCGATCTGAAGGCGGCGCTTGAGAGCCGCCTAGCAGGGCCGCGACCGCGTGGTGCGCTGGTGCCGCGTAGCGCGTAGTGAAGAGGTCGCGTAGCTCCTCCCAAGATGCCACCGTGGATCCGGGGAGGTTGAGCAGCCAGGCGCGCGGCGCGCCGGTGAGGGCCATGGGAAACCAGTTGGCCATGACCTTGTCGTCGCCCCCGGCCTCGAGGACGGCCTCCTCGTATGCCAGCAGGAAAGCTGTCGGGTCCGCCGCGCCGTCGTAGCGCGGCGGCATCTCCGGCTTGAACTTGGGTGGCCACTGCACCTGCCGCAAGTCGGGGGCCAGGGCTCGGAGCCCCCTGGCCCCGTCGTCAGTGCCGGCCGTTGGAGTCAGTAGCGGGGCGCCTGCCATGAGGGCAGAGCGCGGTGGTGGCGGAGCGTAGATTGGCAGAGGGAAGGCTACGGCGTACCCCTACCTGGCGCGCCAAATGGCGGATCACGGGTTCCGGCAAAACCCTTAAGGTTCGAACTCTGGGGTGCGCGCGAAGTTCTTTTCGTACGGATCCACGCCCTAGCTTGCTAAGATCTCACGAACGAACTCAACGAACTCACAACACAAGAGACACAAGATTTATACTGGTTCGGGCCACCGTTGTGGTGTAATACCCTACTCTAGTGTGGTGGTGGTGGATTGCCTCTTGGGCTGATGATGAACAGTACAAAGGGGGAAGAACAACCTCCTGAGGATGAGGTGTTCTTGTGCTTGGCAAACTTGTGCGGGTGAGGATTACTCAAGATGAGATCGAGCCGCCCCTACGGTGGTGGCTAGTCCTACTTATATAGGCCATGGTCCTCTCCCCAAATATTGAGAAGGAAGGGAGCCAACAACGGCCAATTTGAAAGGGGACAGCTAGTACAGCTTATCCTGACAAAAGCGGTCTTCGCCTGCCAAAGGCTCTGGTGGTGACGCCGCCTTGGGCTCCATGGTGACCTCCATCTTGCCATCCCGCTGGTCTTGGTCTTGTTGCACGGATATGGAAACCTTTGCTTGATGCCTCAGTACTTCGCTCCTGCGCTTGCCTCCTTAGCACCAAAGAGGAAACAAGGACACTGCGCGCGCTGGCGCCCGCCTGGCGCTCGCCTGATCTTGATCGTCATGGCTCACGTCACGAGAACCTCGCGAGGTTTGCCTTGCCTTGATCTCTCCGCCCCTCGCGAGCCTGCCTGGCAAGGCCGCTCCTGAGGAGGTCTTGCGTCGTCCACCTCACGAGGCTTGGCCCCTCGCGAGGGTCTTGAATGGCTTGTTGATGAAGATGGGTTGTACAGGCCTGCTAGCACAGCCACGCCGTGGGCCGCAGGCAGGCAAGTCTGGGGACCCCCGTTCCCAGAACGCCGACAACGGGACCCCCGTGCGCACGGGACCCACTAACACCGTGCGCACGGGCTCTCCAGGATGGACGGCTGTGATCACCTGTTCGAGCCCCTCTCCAACCACTTCGACCCCAAGCCTATATATTCCGTACCTAGGGTTATGTTTAGGGATAACAAAGTATTAGATGAGATATTTGTGAGCTTTGCTCCTTCTACCTTCCCTCTTGTGGATCAAGAGCCCTTAGGGAAGAATCCTTGTGGATTTCAAGATCTCCACAAGGAGAAGACTATCTTCAAGACCTCATCTCCTAGGAGTGGGAAGAACTTTGCCATTGTATCTTTCCTTTGATTGTGTTTGTGACTTGTGGATCTTGAGTTGCTATTCTAGTGGATGTGTCATTGGGTATTGTTGGAGTGATTTCCTCTTTGTGATTTCTTGGTGTTCCTCCTTTCCCCCCTCCAAGTGTGAAAAGATCCATCTTAGGGTTTCACCCTACAACAAAAACTTACCACGGCATGTTGATGCCGCTCCATGATAGCATGCCAAGTTTCATGAATTTTAGACGAGTTTTGGATTTACCAGAATTTAAAAACCAGGTATCTCAATGTTTGCGGCCGAGTGACGATGGCAGGGTGTTTGACATTCATTCCCATTTCTTGCATGGGACCTAAGAATGCAACCAAGGACACATATTTGAATTTTCAACCAATTTATATGCATTAGAGCATGTGCCTGTAGTTCAAATTTGAATTATGCACATAAATGCATTGAAAACCCAATTAATGTATAAAAATGTCCAAACGAACCCCGAAAAATTCCAAAATTTAGCACAACAGTCTTGTTGTTCTATGTTGACACTAGAGAAAAAATTGAAATCAAGAAGAGGCAACGGATATTGTTTCGTCCAGAAAGGTGAAACGTTCCCTACCGAAACCATCAGGCTTGTTGTGAGAAGCTCTAGTTTGTGAGAAGCTTATACCCAAACCTGCCCCAAATGGGACAACAATTTTACCACGGCTTGTTGATGCCGCTCCATGATAGCATGCCAAGTTTCAAGAATTTCAGACGAGTTTTGGATTTACTAGGATTTAAAAAACCAGGTATCTCAATGTTTGCGGCCGAGTGACGGTGGCAGGGTGTTTGACATTCATTCCTATTTCTTGCATGGGACGTAAGCATGCAACCAAGGACACCGATTTGAATTTTCAACCAATTTATATGCATTAGAGCATGTGCCTGTAGTTCAAATTTGAATTATGCACATAAATACATTGAAAACTCAACTAATGTATAAAAATGTCCAAACGAACCCCGAAAAATTCCAAAATTTAACACAACACTCCTGTTGTTCTATGTTGACACTAGAGAAAAATTGAAATCAAGAATAGGCAATGGATATCGTTTCGTCCAGAAAGGTGAAACGTTCCCTACCGTAACCATGAGGCTTGTTGCGGGAGGCTCTGGTTTGTGAGAAGCTTATACCCCAACTTGCCCCAAATGGGACAATATTTTTACCATTGCATGTTGATACCGTTCCATGATAGCATGTCAAGTTTCATGAATTTCAGACGAGTTTTCGATTTACTAGAATTTTAAAACCATGTATCTCAATGTTAGCGGCCGAGCGACGGTGGCAAAGGGGTTTGACATTCATTCCCATTTCTTGCATGCGACCTAAGGTTGCAACCAAGGACACACATTTGATTTTTTCAACCCGTTTATATGCACTGGAGCATGTGCATGTAGTTCAAATTTGAATTATGCACATGAATGCATAGAAAACTCAGTTAATGTATAAAAATGTCCAAGCTAACCTCGAAAAATCCCAAAAATTGCACAACACTCCTGTTGTTCTATGTTGACACGATAAAAATTTAGAAAGTAAGAAGAGGCAACAGATATCGTTTCGTCCCCCAAAGTGGCACGTTCCCTACCGAAACCATCAGGCTTGTTGTGAGAGGAGCTCTGGTTTGCGAGAAGCTTATACCATAACCTGCCCCAAATGGGACAATATTTTTTTACCCTAGCATGTTGATGCCGTTCCTTGATAGCATGCCAAGGTTCATGAATTTCAGATGAGTTTTGTATTTACTAGAATTACAAAAGCAAGCACCTCAACGTTTGCCGGAGAGCCACGGTGCCGTGGTGTTTTAAATTCATCCCCATTTCTTGAATGGGACATAAGCATCAACCCATGGACACATATATCATTTTACAACCCATTTTGGTGCACCGGAGCATGTGCATGTAGTTTAATTTTTAATTGTGCACCTGAAATGCCTAGAAAACCAAGTTAATGTATAAAAATGTCCAAACGAACCCTGAATAATTCCAATTTTTTTGACGACACACCTATAGTTGCATGTTCGCTGCACATAAAAGTTCTAGCAATTCAAACACCATCCTTTCCAGCTGTGACCCCATTATGTAATTCAAATCAAGACGAAAAGTCAAGTAGATCGCACACAGTTTATTATCACCAACCCTGTGAGATGCGGTACAAAATATCCTGGAGCACCGTGGGTGTATAGAACACAGTTCAAATTTTTTACATTCAAACTCATCACACACGGGTTAAGCTATCTGAATCGTTTGTGATGCTCACATATCGCACACAGTTCTGAATAAGGGACCGCATGTGATGACACTTTGCAAGCCAGTTTTTTCGCTGAACCGATTCAAAAAAATTGGCGTCCGCGGAAATATCTACCTCCCCGCCCCCTCCCCCTTACCAAAAGCCACATTTCCCCTGTTTCCGCCTTCCTTTCCAAGTTGAAACCTTCTCCTCCTTCTCCTCCTTCCACATCCCAACCCCCATCCTCCTCCTCCTCCTCCTTCCACATCCCACATGCCTCGACCGCCGGCGCGACACCTTGCACCAAAATCACCGACCCCTCCACCAAATAAGCGTCGCCCTAAGCCATGGTGCACGCAGTATAGCCAGGAGCTCAAGGAGCATTTGGCAGCGGAGAAGCAAATCGCTGCCGCACTCACGAATGAGGTCGCGATGGCTGCCATTCGTGCCGAGCCCCAGATCTTGTAGGAGCACCTCGCTGTCGAGGCCACCGTCGACGCCTCGCGCGCTGACACCGCGATGCGGTTGGCTGCTTTAAATGATAGTTCATGGCGTTTTCTCGAGGCCATCCTCGGTGGCTTCGATGAAGACTACGAGATGTTTTCTCAGCGTGCACGTGCTTACCTGTTGTAGGGTGAAACCCTAAGATGCATCTTTTCACACTTGGAGGGGGGGAAAGGATGAACACCAAGAAATCACAAAGAGGAATTCACTCCAACAATACCCATTTACACATCCACTAGAGTAGCAACACAAGATCCACAAGTCACAAACACAATCAAAGGAAAGATACAATGGTAGATTTCTTCCCACTTCTAGGTGATGAGGTCTTGATGATGGTAGTCTTCTCCAAGATGGAGGTCTTGAAATCCACAAGTGGATCCTCTCCTAAGAGGCCTTGATCTCCAATGGAGGGGGTAGAAGGAGCAAAGCTCACAAATATCTCATCTAATACTTTTCTAAACCTAAACATGGTCCTAGGTACGACTTATATAGCCTTGGGGTCAAAGTAGATTAAGGGGAGGGCGAAGAGGCAATCTCAGCCGACCATCCTAGGAGGCCCGTGCGCACGGGGTAAGTTGGGCTCGTGTGCACGGGGTGCTACAGCCGTAGCTCCCTGTGTAGCCCGTGGACACGGGGTCTCGGGGGCCTGTGCGCACGGGATCGCCTGGGACTTCCAGTGCTGCTGCTGTAGTACTCCATCTTGCTCCGCGTGGCCTTGTGGTGGTCCAACTACTCCTTGGTGATGCTCCCGAGCTGCTTGAGGGTGTTCCTCTTCATACCTAATGAGGCATAGAGTATTTTGGTGAGGTAGCAACCAAGATCCATTTATGTCCATATGCATATCAAGTAGGAAGGAGTTCACCTCGGCTTCCATTGCACGTGCTCTAGCTCTTGTCATGGGTCCACGTGGTGCTTGATGTGTTGGTGTAGAGTCCATGGGGATGATGGAAGGATGCTCCGCATCATTACCGCTGCTGCACCGCGCACGTCGCTGCTTCCTGCTGCTGCTTGCGTCGGCCTGCTGCGCTGCTGTCGCTACTTCTACTGCTCACTGCCGCTTCCCCTTCCCGTGCACCACGCCCCCACGAGACCGCAACCGCGCCGCTGCTCGCCGTCCGTCCCACCCCACCCTCTGCTCCACACCCCGGAGCCCGCCATGTGTGCCCGCTCCACC
>JAAAWM010009497.1:0-24161 GCA_036873465.1 Thinopyrum obtusiflorum | reverse complement strand
CATAATATTTCTTTCTCTCAAATTAATTTAAGTGAAGCAAGAGAGAATTTCTTGAAACTTTTACTAACTCTCAAATAAATCTAAGTGAAGCAAGGGGGCATTTCTTCAAAAATACTAAAGCACACCGTGCTCAAAAAGATATAAGTGAAGCACTAGAGCAAATCCATAGCTCATAAAAAATTTAAGTGAAGCATAGAGAGCAATTTTAACAAGTCATGGCATAATTTTGGCTCTCTCAAATAGGTGTGTCCAGCAAGGAATCAAGATTTAAACACAATAAAACAAGCAAAGACTCATATCATACAAGACGCTCCAAGCAAAACGCATAGTATGTGACGAATAAAAATATAGCTTCGAGTAAAATACCGATGGTCTTTAGAAGAAAGAGGGGATGCCACTCGGGGCATCCCCAAGCTTAGTTGCTTGTGCTCTTTGGATAATAGATCGGGATGCCGGGGCATCCCCAAGCTTAGGCTCTTCTTACTCCTCATTCCTTCATCCATCGTAAGATAACCCAAAACTTGAAAACTTCAATCACACAAAACTCAACAAAACCTTCGAGAGATTCGTTAGTATAAGAAAATAAATCACTACCATAAGTACTGTAGTAAACCAATTCATATTTTATTCTTGCATTATATCTACTGTATTCCAACTTTTCTTTGTCAAAAACTCATCAAAGAAAACCATAGAATCATCAAAACAAGCACACAACGAAAGGAAAACAGAATCTGTCAAAAACAGAATAGTCTGTAGCAATCTGACTTGTTCGAATAATTCTGTAACTCCAAAAATCCTGAACAAATAGTACAACCTGGGTAATTTGTATATAAATCTACTGTAAAAAATTCAGAGTTTTTCGTCGCTTCTGTGATTTTTAAAAATTCTAACTCTGGACGCAAAAGTTTCTGTTTTTTCTAGCAAGACTAAACAACTATCACCCAAAAAGATCCTAAGGTTCTACTTGGCACAAAAACTAACTAAAACACAAAAAACACAATCATAATAGTAGCATAATTATGCAAACACTCAATAACATAAAGCAAAAAGCAAAATTAAATTTTATTCATTGGGTTGCCTCCCAACAAGCGCTATAGTTTTACGCCCTTAGCTAGGCATAAAGCAAGGATCTAAGTTTTGTCATCTTTGTTCTTAATTTCCTCAGGGGTGTTCTTGTCATGAGGTTTTGTAAAGACAACATTAAACATATTATCCATAGAAACCTTTGCATTTCTAAGTTGGTTTTCATCATATCCCCTTTGATTTCCCGCAACAATCCAAGAGTGATGTTGATTAACATTATTGAAAACTTGTTGGATTATATCTAAAACGGGGACTTCTTTTTTAAGATTCTCATCAAATATTTTATTATCCCCAAGCAAATGCCTTAGCGCCCCCCCCCCCCCCCCCCCCCCCCCCCCCCCCCCCCCCCCCCCCCCCCCCCCCCCCCCCCCCCCCCCCCCCCCCCCCCCCCCCCCCCCCCCCCCCCCCCCCCCCCCCCCCCCCCCCCCCCCCCCCCCCCCCCCCCCCCCCCCCCCCCCCCCCCCCCCCCCCCCCCCCCCCCCCCCCCCCCCCCCCCCCCCCCCCCCCCCCCCCCCCCCCCCCCCCCCCCCCCCCCCCCCCCCCCCCCCCCCCCCCCCCCCCCCCCCCCCCCCCCCCCCCCCCCCCCCCCCCCCCCCCCCCCCCCCCCCCCCCCCCCCCCCCCCCCCCCCCCCCCCCCCCCCCCCCCCCCCCCCCCCCCCCCCCCCCCCCCCCCCCCCCCCCCCCCCCCCCCCCCCCCCCCCCCCCCCCCCCCCCCCCCCCCCCCCCCCCCCCCCCCCCCCCCCCCCCCCCCCCCCCCCCCCCCCCCCCCCCCCCCCCCCCCCCCCCCCCCCCCCCCCCCCCCCCCCCCCCCCCCCCCCCCCCCCCCCCCCCCCCCCCCCCCCCCCCCCCCCCCCCCCCCCCCCCCCCCCCCCCCCCCCCCCCCCCCCCCCCCCCCCCCCCCCCCCCCCCCCCCCCCCCCCCCCCCCCCCCCCCCCCCCCCCCCCCCCCCCCCCCCCCCCCCCCCCCCCCCCCCCCCCCCCCCCCCCCCCCCCCCCCCCCCCCCCCCCCCCCCCCCCCCCCCCCCCCCCCCCCCCCCCCCCCCCCCCCCCCCCCCCCCCCCCCCCCCCCCCCCCCCCCCCCCCCCCCCCCCCCCCCCCCCCCCCCCCCCCCCCCCCCCCCCCCCCCCCCCCCCCCCCCCCCCCCCCCCCCCCCCCCCCCCCCCCCCCCCCCCCCCCCCCCCCCCCCCCCCCCCCCCCCCTGTAAAAGGGGTTGTCAATCCCTTTCGGGTAGCGGCGCCCCAAGATAGGCAAACGGACGTGATATAAATTGTAGTAGATTGATAGATCGAATGCCAAATAAAATAAATAAGAGTAAATTGCAGCAAGGTATTTTCGTATTTTTGGTTTCTGGGAAATAATTTTTGTGGGCGGAAAATACTTAGTGATAAAAGCATCTTTGCACTTATTCCAAGAATCGATACTATTGCAAGGCAAAGAAGAAAACCAAATTTTTGCAGAATCACGCAAAGAAAACGGAAATAATTTCATCTTCACAACATCATTGTCCACATCTTTTTTCTTTTGCATATCGCATAAGATGGGACGCGGCATCCTCATTAGGAGTACTGGAAAATTGATCTTTCATAACAAGATTCAGCAAAGCAGTATTAATATCACAAGACTCCGCACTAGTGGCGGGAGGAGCAATCGGAGTGCCAATAAAATCATTGTTGTTGGTATTTGAGAAATCACATAACTTGGTGTTCTCTTGAGTCATGATGACTACACAACAAGATTACACTCAAAAACAGACCCGGCAAGTAAACGGCGAACGAAAAAGAGGGGCAAATAAAACGGCAAATTTTTGTGAAGTGGGGGAGAGGAAAATGAGAGGCAAATGGCAAATAATGTAAATTGCGAGGAGATGAGATTTGTGATTAGGAACCTGGTATATGTTGAAGATCCTCCCCGGCAACGGCGCCAGAAATTCCTTTTGATGCGGCTTGAAGCTACGTTGGTATTTCCCCAAAGAGGAAGGGATGATGCAGCACAGCGATGGTAGGTATTTCCCTTAATGATGAAACCAAGTTTATCGAACTAGTAGGAGAACAAGCAACACAACATAAACAACACCTGCACACAAATAACAAATACTCGCAACCCGACGTGGGGGGGGGGGGGGGGGGGGGGGGGGGGGGGGGGGGGGGGGGGGGGGGGGGGGGGGGGGGGGGGGGGGGGGGGGGGGGGGGGGGGGGGGGGGGGGGGGGGGGGGGGGGGGGGGGGGGGGGGGGGGGGGGGGGGGGGGGGGGGGGGGGGGGGGGGGGGGGGGGGGGGGGGGGGGGGGGGGGGGGGGGGGGGGGGGGGGGGGGGGGGGGGGGGGGGGGGGGGGGGGGGGGGGGGGGGGGGGGGGGGGGGGGGGGGGGGGGGGGGGGGGGGGGGGGGGGGGGGGGGGGGGGGGGGGGGGGGGGGGGGGGGGGGGGGGGGGTAGGATTCTTTATAACGGGAAGCTCAAAAAACAATCTTTGCAAAGTAGGATGAGTACGGATAAATTTACTTTCAAGTTTCAGAACTAGTGCTGAAATAGCATCCGCATAAGATCTAGTAGTCCTAAGTATAGGAGCATCATCAAGACTTAAATTTCCAACACAATTGAAAAATTCTTGGATACGTTATTTTCCCATAACATTCCCTTGCCCCGAGATAAAAGTTTTAGCATCCAGATTGCTCGTACGTCCAATTTTAGGAGTTAGACCATCATCTGTTGCTGCCATACCAAAATCACTCATGATTGCAAGCAAAGGATAGATCTGACAAGAAAACGGCGAATGAAAAAGAGGGCGAATAAAATGGCAAATTTTTGTGAAGTGGGGGAGAGGCAAATGGCAAATAATGTAAATTGCGAGGAGATGAGATTTGTGATTAGGAGGGGGGGGGGGGGGGGGGGGGGGGGGGGGGGGGGGGGGGGGGGGGGGGGGGGGGGGGGGGGGGGGGGGGGGGGGGGGGGGGGGGGGGGGGGGGGGGGGGGGGGGGGGGGGGGGGGGGGGGGGGGGGGGGGGGGGGGGGGGGGGGGGGGGGGGGGGGGGGGGGGGGGGGGGGGGGGGGGGGGGGGGGGGGGGGGGGGGGGGGGGGGGGGGGGGGGGGGGGGGGGGGGGGGGGGGGGGGGGGGGGGGGGGGGGGGGGGGGGGGGGGGGGGGGGGTCCCCAAAGAGGAAGGGATGATGCAGCACAGCAGCGGTAGGTATTTACCTTAGTGATGAAACCAAGGTTATCGAACCAGTAGAGAACCAAGCAACACAACGTAAACAACACTTGCACACAAATAACAAATACTCGCAACCCAACGTGTAAAAGGGGTTGTCAATCCCTTTCGGGTAGCGGCGCCCAAGATAGGCAAACGGATGTGAATAAATTGTAGTAGATTGGTAGATCGAACGCCAAATAAAATAAATAAGAATAAATTGCAGCAAGGTATTTTTGTATTTTTGGTTTAATAGATCTGAAAATAAAAGCAATGGAAAATAGAGCGCAAAGGCAAATAATACGAGAAAGAGACCCGGGGGCCGTAGGTTTCACTAATGGCTTCTCTCGAGAAAAATAGCAAACGGTGGGTAAACAAATTACTGTTGGGTAATTAATAGAACTTCAAATAATCATGAGGATATACAGGCAATGATCATTATATAGGCATCACGTCCAAGATTAGTAGACCGACTCCTGCCTGCATCTACTACTATTACTCCACACATCGACCACTATCCAGCATGCACCTAGTGTATTAAGTTCATGGAGAAACGGAGTAATGCAATAAGAACAATGACATGATGTAGACAAGATCTATTTATGTAGAAATAGGCCCCATAGTTTTATCCTTACTAGCAACGATACATACGTGTCGGTTCCCCTTCTGTCACTGGGATCAAGCACCGGGGGGGGGGGGGGGGGGGGGGGGGGGGGGGGGGGGGGGGGGGGGGGGGGGGGGGGGGGGGGGGGGGGGGGGGGGGGGGGGGGGGGGGGGGGAATACGAGGCTATAAGCAATCATGCATATAAGAGATCAAAGAAACTCAAATAAGTTTCATGGATATAAAAAGATAGATCTGATCATAAACTCAAAGTTCATCCGATCCCAACAAACACACCGCAAAAAGAGTTACATCATATGGATCTCCAAGAGACCATTTTATTGAGAATCAAACGAGAGAGAGGAAGCCATCTAGCTACTAACTACAGACCTGAAGGTCTACAAAGAACTACTCACACATCATTGGAGAGGCACCAATGGAAGTGGTGAACCCCTCCGTGATGGTGTCTAGATTGGATCTGGTGGTTCTAGACTCTGCGGCGGCTGGAATTGATTCCCGTCGACTCCCCTAGGGTTTCTGAAATATTGGGGTATTTACAGAGTAAAGAGGCAGTCCGGGGGGCACCCGAGGTGGGCACAACCCACCAGGGCGCGCTTGGGCCTCCTGGCGTGCCCTGGTCGGTTGTGCTCCCCTCAGAGCACCCCCCAGGTGCTTCTTTGGCCCATTGGTTGTCTTCTGGTCCAAAAAAAATCTCCAAAAAGTTTCGCTGCATTTGGACTCCGTTTGGTATTGATTTCCTGCAATGTAAAAAACATGCAGAAAATAGCAACTGGCACTTGGCACTATGTCAATAGGTTAGTGTCAAAAATGATATAAAATGACTATAAAATGATTATAAAACATCCAAGATTGATAATATAACAGCATGGAACAATCAAAAATTATAGATACATTGGAGACGTATTACCCACTCTCTTTAAAGATGCCCGTAAGTTTGTCTTATCTTGTGATGAGTGCCAAAGAATTGGTAATATTAGTAGACGTCAGGAAATGCCTATGACTATTCACTTGTTATTGAACCATTTGATGTTTGGGGCTTTGATTATATGGGACCTTTTCCTTCCTCTAATGGGTATACACATATTCTAGTTGCTGTTGATTACGTTACTAAGTGGGTAGAAGCTATTCCAACTAGTAGTGCTGATCCTAACACTTATATTAAGATGCTTAAAGAAGTTATTTTTTTTTAGGTTTGGAGTCCCTAGATATTTAATGACTGATGGTGGTTCACATTTTATTCATGGTGCTTTCCGTAAAATGCTTGCTAAATATTATGTTAACCATAGAATTGCATCTCCTTATCATCCTCAGTCTAGTGGTCAAGTAGAATTGAGCAATAGAGAGATTAAATTTATTTTGCAAAAGACTGTTAATAGATCTAGAAAGAATTCGTCTAAGAAACTTGATGATGCATTATGGGCTTATAGAACTGCTTATAAGAATCCTATGGGTATGTCTCCATATAAAATGGTTTATGGAAAAGCATGTCACTTACCTCTTGAGCTAGAACATAAGGCATATTGGGCTATTAAAGAGCTCAATTATGATTTCAAACTTGCCGGTGAGAAGAGGTTATTTAACATTAGCTCGCTTCATGAATGGAGAACCCAAGCCTATGAGAATGCCAGGTTGTTAAAGAGAAAGTTAAAAGATGGCATGATAAAAGGATACAAAAGCGTGAGTTTAATGTAGGTGATCATGTTTTGCTACACAACTCTCGTTTAAGATTTTTTGTAGGAAAGCTTCTCTCTAAATGGGAACGCCCCTACATTATCGAGGAGGTCTATTGTTCCGGTGCCATAAAGATCAACAACGCCGAAGACACAAAAACGAAGGTGGTAAACGGTCAAAGAATCAAACATTATATCTCAGGTACTCCCATAAATGTTGAGACCAATATAATTGATACCGTAAACCCGGAGGAGTACATAAGGGACACTTTCCAGAATGTTTCAGACTCCGAAAAGGAATAGGTATGTGGTACGGTAAGTAAACCGACTCCAAAGCGTTTCCAATGATTATTTTTCTCTGTTTTGGAATATTTAAAAAATTAGGAAAATTAAAAGTAGTCCAAAAGAGACACGAGGCCACCACAAGGGTGGAGGGCGTGCCCTACCCCCTGGGCGCTCCCCCCCCGTCCTTGAGGCCACCTCGTGTGCCCTCTGGACTCCGTTTTCTTGCATGATACTTCTTTTGGTTGGTAAAAAACCATTATATAATCTCCCGAAGGTTTTGACCACCGTACCCTGCAAATATCCCCTATTTTCGTTTTGAGTTGTTTCTACAGCAGATTTGGAGCAAGATGTCTTCGCAAGAGTCGGTCGGGGAGAGTAGTGTATCTCACCCGACACTAGGCCCAAGAGCATACATCGAAGCTAACCACTTCAGTCAAGCAACGGAGGAAGAGATGGAGGCTGACTTGAAAAGAGTGGATGCCATGGAGGAGGATCAAGAAGTTACCTCTCGTCTTCAAACTAGATTCATGCTGGAGGAACTTTAGAGCTCAGCAATACCACATTCGGTTATTCCTCCCAATGCTAGATTTCTCTCTTATGAAAATATGAAAAAGAGTGTTGCTTTTTCTCCCGCAGCGAGGAAACATCCATGGGTGGATGGAGCTCTAGCCGTCATGAGTAAACTTCGCAAGGAAGTAATGGATCTTAAGCAGCAAATTAATAAGCTCGAGGAAGAGAATCGTATCCTAAGGGGCATCATCGCCAAGAATATCACATCACCACCTCCGAAGAAAGAGATCTAAGTACATGGGTATGGGCACTCCCCTTAGCAACTGCCAAGCTTGGGAGAGGTGCCCCGGTATCGTATCATCACCACATCTTTATCTTTATCATTTTTCTTAGCTCGATCCTTTGGGTTATATCTTGATCTAGTAGAATAAAGTTTTTAGTATGATCTAGCTTTGAATTTTGCTTCGATCTCTATCTATGTAATCGAGTCCGTGAGATATATAATAAATAGTAGTTTTGAGTTGAGGGCTTTACTTTCTTGCTATGATCTTGAGGGAATTAAATAAAAAAGAAAGAAATAAAAAGTTCATTTATTGATCTTATGGAGAGTAATGACTTCACATATAAAGAGTATGATGAATAAAAGTTGTTGAGAGTTGACAAACATAGTTTTGGTCATTGTTGCAATTAATAGGAAGTAATAAAGAAAGAGAGGCTTCACATATAAATATACTATCTTGGACATCTTTTGTAATTGTGAGCACTCATTAAAATATGACATGCTAAAAGGTTGATGTTGGACAAGGAAGACAACATAATGGGTTATGTTTTCTTATATTCGAATAGAAGTTATATTGTCATGGATCATCCAACATGTTGAGCTTGCCTTTCCCTCTCATGCTAGCCAAACTCTTTGCACCAAGTACAGATACTACTTGTGCTTTCAAACATCCCTTAACCCAGTTTTGCCATGAGAGTCCACCATACCTACCTATGGATTGAGTAAGATCCTTCAAGTAAGTTATCATCAGTGCAAGCAATAAAAAATGCTCTCTAAATATGAATGATCTATTAGTGTGAAGAAAATAAGCTTTATACGGACTTGTGATATGGAAGAAATAAAAGCGATAGACTGCATAATAAAGGTCCTTATCACAAGCGGCAATATAAAGTAACATTCTTTTGCATTAAGATTTTGTCCATCCAACCATAAAAGTGCATGACAACCTCTGCTTCCCTCTGCGAAGGGCCTATCTTTTACTTTTATCTCCTACCCTTATACAGAGTCATGGTGATCTTCACCTTTCCTTTTTATACTTTTTCCTTTGGCAAGCACTATGTGTTGGAGAGATCCGGATATATATAGGGGGGGGGGGGGGGGGGGGGGGGGGGGGGGGGGGGGGGGGGGGGGGGGGGGGGGGGGGGGGGGGGGGGGGGGGGGGGGGGGGGGGGGGGGGGGGGGGGGGGGGGGGGGGGGGGGGGGGGGGGGGGGGGGGGGGGGGGGGGGGGGGGGGGGGGGGGGGGGGGGGGGGGGGGGGGGGGGGGGGGGGGGGGGGGGGGGGGGGGGGGGGGGGGGTATATATCCACTTGGATGTAGGTTATCATAAAGTATTATTATTGACATTGCCCCTGAGGTAAAAGGTTGGGAGGCGAAACTACAAGCCCCCATCTTTCTCTGTGTCCGATTGAAACTTTGTACCCATAAGTATCGCATGAGTGTTAGCAATTGTGAAAGATTAAATGATAGTTGAGTATGTGGACTTGCTGAAAAGCTCTTATATTGACTCTTTACGATGTTATGATAAATTGCAATTGCTTCAATGTCTGAGCTCATAGTTTGTTAGTTTTCAATAAAGTTTCTGATTCATACTTTACTTTGTGAACGAATTGTTACTTTGGCATAAGAAATTATATGGCATTATATGTTGCTGTTCTAAAGATGATCATGATGCCCTCATGTCCGTATTTTATTTTATCGACACCTCTATCTCTAAACATGTGGACATATTTTTCGATTACGGCTTTCGCTTGAGGACAAGTGAGGTCTAAGCTTAGGGGAGCTGATACGTCCATTTTGCATCATGCTTTTATATTGATATTTATTGCATTATGGGTTGTTATTACACATTATATCACAATACTTATGCCTATTCTCTCTTATTTTATAAGGTTTACATGAACAGGGAGAATGACAGTAGCAGGAATTCTGGACTGGAAAAGGAGCAAATATTAGAGACCTATTCCGCACAACTCCAAAAGTCCAGAAACTTCACAGAGCATGTTTTTAGAATATATAAAAATATTGGGCGAAGAAAGTACTAGAGGGGGCCACCAGCGAGCCACAAGGGTGGAGGGCGCGCCCCCCGACCTTGTGGGCCCCCTGGCAGTGCCTATATTTGGCTATATGGTGTGTTTTGACATGGAAAAATTAGAAGGAAGCTTTCGGGATGAAGCGTCGCCGTCTCGAGGCGGAACCTGGGCAGAACCAATCTAGGGCTCCGGCGGAGCTGTTCTACCGGGGAAACATCCCTTCGGAGGGGGAAATCATCACCATCGTCATCACCAACAATCCTCTCATCGAGAGGGGGTCAATCTCCATCAACATCTTCACCAGCACCATCTCCTCTCAAACCCTAGTTCATCTCTTGTATTCGATCTTGGTTTCAAAACCTGAGATTGGTACCTGTGGGTTGCTAGTAGTGTTGATTACTCATTGTAGTTGATGCTAGTCGGTTTATTCGGTGGAAGATCATATGTTTAGATCCTTAATGATAATTAATACTCCTCTGATTATGAACATGAATATGCTTTGTGAGTAGTTACGTTTGTTCCTGAGGACATGGGAGAAGTCTTGTTATAAGTAATCATGTGAATTTGGTATTCATTCGATATTTTGATGAGATGTATGTTGTCTCTCCTCTAGTGGTGTTATGTGAACGTCGACTACATGACAGTTCACCATTATTTTAGCCTAGGGGAAGGCGTTGGGAAGTAATAAGTAGATGATGGGTTGCTAGAGTGACAGAAGCTTAAACCCTAGTTTGTGCGTTGCTTCGTAAGGGGCTGATTTGGATCCATATGTTTCATGCTATGGTTAGGTTTACCTTAATTCTTCTTTCATAGTTGCGGATGCTTGCGAGAGGGGTTAATCATAAGTGGGAGGATTGTCCAAGGAAGGGCAGCACCCAAGCACCGGTCCACCCACATATCAAATTATCAAAGTAACGAACGCGAATCATATGAGCATGATGAAAACTAACTTGACAACAATTCCCATGTGTCCTCGGGAGCGCTTTGCTTTATATAAGAGTTCATCCAGGCTTGTCCTTTGCAACAAAAAGGATTGGGCCACCTTGCTGCACCTTAGTTACTTTATTTACTTGTTACCCATTACAAATTATCTTATCACAAAACTATCTACTACCGACAATTTCAGTGCTTGCAGAGAATACCTGGCTGAAAACCACTTGTCATTTCCTTCTGCTCCTCGTTGGGTTCGACACTCTTACTTATCGAAAGGACTACGATAGATCCCCTATACTTGTGGGTCATCACCCCTCTTCCTCGTTCACTTCCTTTCTCCTTGCCATCGTCTCCTCTGAAACCCTCGCCGCAGCACCACTCCTTGAGCTCAACGCCGATGACCCCTGCGCCGCTTAACTGCCGGAAAGAGGTCACCGGAGTCTTTCTTCGCCACCGCGGGCCATCTTCTTCCCCGCACCGCCGTAGCTGTTGCACGCCACTGAGCTAGGGTATGTGCAGTTCGAACTTGGACCTCCGTCCTTCTCGTTCGAGTTCGTGCGCGGTTAATTTTCCCGATTTTACCGCATATCTTAGATCTAGGGTTTTACCCATACTAGTGCGGATGTGGTTTGCAGTTGTTCCTCGCATCTGAAATATTTCAGATCTAGGGTTTCTGTTATGTCTTGCACGAATGGAATGCTTAGTACGCTGACTATTATATTCTTTGGACCTACTAGCTCGTCCTATACATTTCTTTCATTCGAAACATTTCTCAAAGTCTGCACCTAATTCTTCCTCAAAACGTTTTCGTTCGGAAAATATATTCTCTATGATTATTTGTAACCCTGTCCTAATTTTCCCTCGAATCTATTCTCATTCATGGGAATATGCAATCTGTTGCAGATTCTGCTCGACCACTAAGCATGGCCGATGATGAAGAGGCAGTCGTGGGCACATCATATGAGTCAAAGGCTCCAAATGCCAAGGGCCCAATGGTAGGCCCATCCACCAGCAAAAGAAAGAGATCCAAACAAAATCCAGATGAGCAAGAAGAAGATGCTTCGAAGAAAAGGAAAGGTGGCAGGCAACCTTTCACAAATTCAGCTCAGTATATTTCTCATGAGAACTACAACACCGTTGTGGCACCCCGGCTTAGAGAGACCGGAACACCCCATATTCCAGCCCAGAGATCAAGTCTTCTAGAATACGGCACTGCTTGGCATACAACAAATCAGCTCTTATTACAAAGGGGATGGATACAAAGGTTCCAATATAACAGGAAATTACATCGGCACGGCGATACTACGCCTGCCCAAGGTTGCTCTATGCTAGCAGCAGAACAACTCGTAGCAATGAAATAACTTCTAGCAGCGAAACATCGACGACGGCGATGGACTCCACTCTGCAGGGACTCTGGATGGAATGCTTATCCTACCTCGTAAACTCGGAATCCTTGACAAGAGAGCAATCACGACCTGACCTGCAAACTGGCATGACACGCCAGGTGAGTACTTTGAATGTACTCGCAAGCTCACAACAACCAAAGCAATCAAGACAAACAACAGCATGGCATTTACAGTTTAAACAGTGATGAACATGATACTACTAGAACGATATAAGATGAGCATGGCATGAACATATGAACATGATGATACTAGCATGCATCATGTTTAAACTATCATGATTCAACTTACTCTGCTCGGGGTTATCTCATAACCACCACATGTATCAACTTACCAACTTGGGCATCACACGATCATCTCAAGACCAACCAAGCTTGGTATTAACAATACCGTAGTCATCACCTGACCACAAGGAGCTTGATCTTTACCCGGGATCATCACATGACACTATAAACACCAACCAATTTCGGTATCCATGATACCACTATGATCCTCTCACGATCACATAAAGATCAACCAACTTCTTTCCTCATCGAACCAGGGTTGTTGATTAGTCAAGTTATTATTACTATTGACCCATAGTGTGACCTACTACGAACTGGGCCCATATCCATGGGCGCGGCTATCGATAGATTATACACTCTGCAGAGGTTAGCACACTGTACCCACACTACGGAGCCCAAGGCCTCGTGCTCCCATTTGGGTGGACCAACGGCATTCTGACAAAACCAATCTATTGCATGACACTCTCCCGGCCACTCCGACAAAATCCCCCTTTGGGCTGAGTCATGGGTGGCCCCGATGTCACCTCGTGACATCCAACGGCCACCGTCGTGGCAAACAAAACAAACGGTCCCAAACGGGGACAAGACCGCTCAAACCAAACTTGGGCACACAAGGTTATCGCCGCCTACCGGGTTAGGATAGCGTGCGCACATAACCTTCCCTAGTTGGAGGCACCGGCGAGAGGCATGATAATAGACTGCATTAAGGCCTTCCCATACAGGCAAGTGTGGCTGCACTGGTCAGCTCGAATCGATGGCACTACAGCCAACAGGTGTTCAAGTTCGATTAAAGTCCGGTTAAACTTGAATGATGATGAGCTGAACCATGATAACATGATGAAATAACAATGCACATGAGCATGATATCAACATAAGCATGGATGGGAAGCATAACCATTTAACATAAACCACAGTAAAGCATTCACTACTGCAGGATGCTGCTAACGCGACACTACGATCAGAGACCCTTTAACGAAACTATGTGCGATGCATTAATCGCAAACGGTGATGTAAAAAACCGTCAAAAAAGATACAAAATATTTGCGATGGCGGAGACATCAAACACGGTTCAGATTTTAGTTGCGTGTGCGATGCAGGGCATATGGTTGATCCATACGGACTGTTTGCGATGAGACAGGACAACAGAAATGGGTAGCCATATCAAGGTTTGTGTGATATACGGCATACAGTTCGCTCAGATGAACTGTTTGCTATTAGGGAATGCAACAGAAACGGTTATCCAGATCAAGGTGTGTGTGATATACGGCATACAGTTCACTTGGACGAACTATTTTCGATTAGGGAACACAACAGAAACGGTTCAACTTAACAAGATGTGTGTGATATGCGGCATACAGTTCACATAGATGAACTGTTTGTGATGAGCCAAAAGAACACAAACGATTTGTGTAAACAAGATGTGTGTGATACGCGGCAAACAACCCACTCGGAACTGTTTGCGATGAGAAATTATAACACAGACGGTTACTACAGTTAATTCATGTGCGATTCTGTATGTACAAAAAACTTTGAAAAATGCAAACTAGTTGCTTGCGGTGGCTAGGAATGTCGCACACGATGCGTCTGCGAGTACTCGTGTGCGATGATTAGTAAGTTACACATACATTTCCTTATGTTAACCCGTGTGTGATAGATAACACGTGTGTGATTTTGCAATATGGACAATTAATATGCAAATGCCTTCTGGACATTGGTGCTGATCGCCACGTCGAAAACATGGACATCCTCTACTCTACCGCTCTACCGGGCACACGCTTAAACTCAATGAATTATGTATGATACTAATACTTTCAATGAAAATTTAAGAACTTGCCTAACAACATTTGAGTATGCTTGAAGTATTATTGTTTTTATGTCAATATTAAACTTTTGTTTTGAATCTTATGGATCTGAACATTCATGCCACAATAAAGAAAATTACATGGATAAATATGTTAAGTAGCATTCCACATCAAAAATTCTATTTTTATCATTTACCTACTCAAGGACGAGCAGGAATTAAGCTTGGGGATGCTTGATACGTCTCCAACGTATCTATAATTTTTTATTGTTCCAAGCTATTATATTATCCAACTTGGATGTTTTATATGCTATTTTATATTATTTTTGGGACTAACCTATTAACCTAGAGCCCAGTGCCAGTGTCGGGGGAAACGACACCTATGGGATTCCGGGGAGTCCCTTCTACGGTTGGCGGGGCGTGAAGCTGCGCAAAGAGCAGGTCTAGCGATCAACGCGAGGGGATTTTTACCCATATTCGGGCCACAAGCGATGCGTAATACCCTAGTCCTGCTTATCTGTGTATATTTGGTGTTCTTGAGCTCTTGAACTAGCTGCCGTGCATGCCCAGTCCAAAAAGTCCGAATCCTTTCACAGTACGCCTCGGGCCTCCTTTTATATGTCAAAGGGGTCGCCACAGTGGCACACAAGAGGTGGAAAGTATCCACAGTGTACAAGTTTATCGCTTGACATCACAGGACAAATGCATTTAATGCGCCGCCTACGTGTCCTCTTGCTTTATCGGGGACGGCAACAAAGCTCGTCCCGTCTGTCGCCGCCTCGCCTGGCTCCGACGCGCGTACAAGCTGACGAGGCATGCAGTGCCATGCAGGCTGGCCAACTGCTGTGTTGGTGCGGTGGCAGGGTCTTCACGAAGATCTGCATGCCACCACACATGTGCTTGATTAGTTGGCCTAGAAGCTGCATGCTGCTACGCAGGCGCTCGCCTAGTTGGCGGGCTGGTCGCCGCATCGGAATGGGCGCGGGGCAGTGAAGCTTCGGCAGGTGCGGGCCTGGCCTCGGCCCCGCAGATGTCCCCGTCAAGGGTCTTGCCGGGGTCTCGTGGGCGTCCCCGGCAAGGGTCTTGCCGGGGGTCTTCGGTCGTCCCCGGCAAGGATCTTGCCGGGGGTCTTCGTCTTCTGGTTCTTATCTAGTCTTGCGGGCCTTTGGTCCTCACAAAGATCTGCGTGCCACCACGCAGGCGCCCCCGAGTCTTGGTTCTGAGGTTGCCGATGGCATCAGAACTCTCAGGCTCGAGGGAGGCGGCCTGGCTGGTGTTGGGCAAGCCGCCCCGGCAAGGCTCTTGCCGGGGCTATGTAGGCCGCTCCGGCAAGGGTGTTTATAGGGGGAATCCATATTGCCCCTTTGCTCTTTATGCCTCGGGCTTGGGTGCTGCCTTGGCAGCCTCGTCCCTTTCCTTCCTCTGCCCCGCCAAGCATGGCCGCAGGTGTGGCTACGACTGCCCGTGCACAAGTAAAGGGGTATAGAAAGGCCCCTACTTTTGTACACCGATAGGAGCCCCCGGGCCTGGGCCACACATAAGCGCGAAGCGTTGTTGGGCCAGGCCCAGAACGGTGCACGGGCACGCGTGGTAGAGTTTTAACCGTATCAATCCCTTTGCCAGTTGCGCTTCCCCACGATCTGCATTGAGTGCGTGACGTGGGGGTCGTGCGTGGGATGGTTACAGCATGCTTGCGTCATGTCGTGGTGAATAGTAAAGAGGCGGCCCACGTCTTCCCCATAAAAAAGAGGAAACTGCAGGGGCGCTGCTCATTTACCCTCTGCGCCTTCTCCAATCTTGGAACCACCGTTCCATGTTTCCCACCACGCCCGCCTTTTTCGCCATGTACGCTGCATGCATGGCGCGGGGTAGGTGGCAGATGTGCGGGGTATGGGAAGGCGCACCATGGCCGATACGCATGCGCCTTTGATTGGCGCGGGGAGGGCGGTCGACGACCTCGCTCATTACCAATGGTTTTAATGAGCCAGACTTGAAAGGGCTCTTCAGAGGTGTAGAGCCAGTCTTCAGCCTTCTTTGCTTGGCTATAAAAAGGGAATCAGGAGGAGGAGGAGAGGCATCCTCTCGTGTCTTCCCTTCTTCTCCATTCTCCATCCACCACCATGCCGAGAGGTCGCGGCCGCGGCCGTCCTTCTGCGGAGGCGACTAGATCTTCCTCCTGCCAGAGAGCTGCGGTGGTTAAGGAAAAGCCAGATGCTCAAGGTGGAGGCGCTGGACGGGGTCGCGGTCGGCGAGGCGGTCGAGGCAGAGGTGGGCGCGGAAGGGGGAGACCTGCGACGCCACTGTCTCCGCAACCATCTCCTCCTGCTTCGTCGAGCAGCCATGTCGGGTCCACGGTGCTGGAGTTCATCTCGCAGCTGCGCAAACCGCCGCGCAGCCGCCTCCGTCTTCCCAAGGCGTTCGCGAGGGTGTTGGAGGTCGACCAGCCATCGAGGTTGAGGCTTCGCATGAAGGGGTGTTGCAATGGCGACATGTGGGCGAATGTAGAGTTCCCCGTCCCTCATGTTATGCTTCTTCATCGTGGTTGGAAAACCTTCACACGCGCCCACTACCTGATGAAGGGGCATGTCCTCTGCTTTAAATTGGTGGAGGCCGATCTTCTCTCCATCAAGGTTTTTGGGCGCTCGGGAATCCGGCTAGGGTGCTGCACGGAGAGCTCGACCGATGATGAAAGCTCCTCCTTGAGCGACAGCGAGGGGGGGGGGGGGGGGGGGGGGGGGGGGGGGGGGGGGGGGGGGGGGGGGGGGGGGGGGGGGGGGGGGGGGGGGGGGGGGGTGGCATCGACGCCTTCGTCTCGTATTGCCGGCCCGCTGCCTCATCTTTCGGCTCCTACCCCGACACCGTCATCACCAGCCCTCTTCTAGGCGGCCGCTGGGACGTTCTCTTGGTGTCTTCTACTGCTCGTACCACCTAGGCACTCCTTTTGCCCTCCTGCTATCCTGATCCGCTTCCTGAGGAGAGGGACAAGAAAGGGATTATGGGCATCTTATCTTTTTTTTAAATCTTAAGCCTGCGGGCACTTGTCAAATTTAGACTTTGTAATCCCTTGCTCATGTTTACATTCCATATGGATTGTACTTGTTAATCAATGTATCAATGAAAAGGGCGTTTGCCGGGTTTTTTTGTGCATGAGCGAGGCTCACACCAAGGAACGAGTCCTCGTTTTTCTTTAAGTAAACAACATCGCCCGGCAACAGGCCTTGCCATCCTCCCACCTTATACCACGACTACACTCAAGCCCTTGGCGGGGGTAGGGGCAAAGTAGGATTGGGCCCTTCGTCTGTCCCCCTTCCACCGCAACTACAACCAAATTCCAGTCCGAAAGGGATTCGGATATAGGAAGGAGGAAGCACGGCGGCATGGGATTAAGTGAGGTTTCATACGTTCAAGATTCATACGGAAGTACGTGGTTGGGAAGAAGACTTATCTGAATCTGCTGCCCCCCGACAGGAATGGCTTGCCGGGGTCGGGGTGCCAACTTGTCTCCTTTCCCCAAAAAGTTCCGCTGAAGCGCCCGTGCAGCCTGCAAACCAAGAAGGACTGGAAGGGATGCAAAGACACATACTCGACCTCTATGCTAGGGGTTAGTTGCCGCTATGCACTATCAACCCTACCAGAGGGAGACTTAACCTAACATGCATACTAGATCTTAGGGCGCCAGCGCTTCATTTATTCATCTGTTGCTCAGGGTCTGCTCCTGGCTTTGTACAAAGGGTTACATGCCTTGCCGGCAAGGCTTGTACAAAAAGGTGGTTTTCCGGGGGGGCGGCAACCGCGCCTTATGGGTAAAACTTGCGAAGATGTTTGATGTTCTAGGAGTTACTCACTGGGATACCATCTTCGGTCTCCAGGCGGACTGCGCCAGGCCTGGTGACTCGTATTACCCGGTAAGGGCCTTCCCACTTCGGCGTCAACTTGTTGGAATTCTTGGCGGATTGGATTCGCCGAAGAACAAGGTCGCCTTCCTCAAGGCTTCGGGCATGAACCTTATGGCTGTGGTAGCGGCGCAAGGCTTGCTGGTAGCGAGCGGCTCGCACGGCATCCCGAAGACGATCTTCCTCAAGGAGCATCGCATCATCTTGGCGCAACTGCTCTTGCTCAAGCTCATCATAAGCGAGCACTCGAGGTGACCCGTATATGAGTTCCGTGGGGAGAACTACTTCTGCTCCGTATACCAGGGCAAAGGGTGTCTGGCCAATGGCTCGATTTGGTGTCGTTCTGATCGACCAAAGAACCATTGGCAACTCATCAATCCAGAGCCTTCCGCACTTGTGTAGCCTGTTAAAAGTTTTGGTCTTGAGGCCTCGCAACACCTCTGCGTTCGCCCTCTTAGCCTGGCCGTTACTTCTGGGATGAGCAACAGAAGCAAAACAAACCTTGCCGCCGAGGTCTTGGATATACTGCATAAAGGTGCGGCTCGTGAACTGCATGCCGTTGTCGGTGATGACTCTATTCGGCACACCAAAATGGCAGACTAGTCCCTTGAAGAACTTGATGGCTGATTGTGCTGTCACCTTTCTCACCAGTTCCACTTCCGGCCACTTTGTGAACTTGTCGATCGTGACGTACAAGTACTCAAAGCCCCCGGCAGCACGGGGAAAGGGGCCTAGTATGTCGAGCCCCCAGACCGAAAAGGGCCAGGAAAGAGGGATTGTTTGAAGGGCTTGGGCTAGCTGATGAAGCTTCTTTGAATGGAACTGGCATGCTTCACACTTGGTTACTAGTGCAGTTGCATCCTGGAGAGCGGTGGGCCAGAACAAACCTTGCCGGAATGCCTTGCCGGCAAGGGCTCTTGACCCTATGTGGGAGCCACACATGCCTCCATGTATCTCTGCCAACAGCCCCAGTCCGTCCTCCTAAGGAATGCACTTCAATTTCACGCCGTTTGGTCTCCTTCTGTATAGGGTATCATCCACAAACTGGTACATGCTAGACCGATGGGCTACTTTCTCTGCTTCTTCCTGTTCCTCAGGAAGTTCCCCTGTTTGGAGGAAACGGACGATGCGCTGCGCCCATGACGGAGCCTGGGGCTCGACGGCAAGGACTAAAGGCTCATCTTCGGCCATAGGGGCAGCTGCCTCTACGGTCAGGGCCTGGGGCCCTGCCAGAGGTTGCTGCTCCCTGGCAAGCTTGGGGTACCCTGCAACTTCCTTGCCGGTGGCTCCTGGAAGCTCAGCGGGAAAGTACTTGCCAGGGCCTGCCTTCCTTCGCTTGTTCTGTCCTGCTGATGGCTCAATGGATGGCTGGGTTAGCTGAAGCACAAAGGCACCTAGTTCCACAGGCAACTTGAGGGCAGCGCGTTTTGACAAGTCGTCGACAATGTTGTTCTCTACTCGGGGAATATGCTCTGCCTGTAGGCCGTCAAAATGCTCCTCCAACTTCCTCACTTCATCCACATAGGCCTCCATCAACGGGCTCTGGTAATCCTTGTTAACTTGCTTGACGACAAGCTGCGAATCACCCCTGATGATGAGCTTCCTGATTCCGAGGTCTGCCGCGATCCTGAGACCGGCAAGCAATCCCTCATACTCTGCAGTGTTGTTCGTTGATTTCTCCCAGGGAAAAATGCATTTGGACTACGTACTTGAGGCACTCTCCAGTGGGTGCGACGAGTAGCACGCCGGCACCAGCACCTTGCAGCGAGAAAGCCCCATCAAAGTACATAATCCAATCACGGCTCGTCTCCTTGCCGGGAAGGGTGGTCACTTGAATCTCTTCATCGGGCGTTGAGGTCCATTCTGCTATGAACTCCACCAAGGCTCGGCTCTTGATTGTTGAAGTACTTTCAAACTTGAGGCCAAAGCTTGATAGTTCCAACGCCCACTCCACAATCCTCCCGGTTGCATCCGGGTTGTGCAAGATTTGTTGCAAAGGGAGGCGGGCGACGACGGTGATCTCATCCGCTTGGAAATAGTGACACAGCTTTCTTGAGGCCATAAGGAGGCCGAAAAGTAGCTTCTGCATACCAGAATATCTTGATCTAGCCCCCTGCAAAAGGGAACTGACAAAATAGACTGGGTGCTGCATCACCTTCTTCTTCTGTTCGACTTCGCTTACTTGCACAGACTCTGTCTTGCCGGGATCGGGCCTTGCCGGGGGTCCCATCTTGCCGGCATCAGGCCTTCCGGGGAATGCCCCGGCCCATCATCCGACGGCTCTGCCGGTGCCACTGTTTTTTCCTCAACTTCCCTCTGCGCCACTAGCGCAACACTGACCACTTGATTCGTCGCCGCTAGATACAGCAGCAATGGCTCTTGCGGCTTAGGCGCGACTAGTATTGGCATGGAGGAGAGGTACCTCTTCAGATCTTGCAGCACTGCCTCTGCCTCTGGAGTCCATTTCATTGGACACACCTTTTTTAAAACTTTGAAAAAGGGAAGGGCGCGCTCAGCAGATTTGGAGATGAACCTACTTAGAGCAGCAACGCAGCCGGCGAGCCTACAAACGTCTTTGACCCGTCTTGGCGCCTCAATCTGCTCAATCGCTTTGATCTTGTCGGGATTTGCTTCGATTCCGCGTTGAGACACAAAGAAACCAAGAAGCTTGCCGGACGAGACACTGAACACGCACTTCTCTGGGTTGAGCTTGAGGTTGATCTTGCGCAGGTTTGCAAATGTTTCCTCCAGATCCTGCAGGAGCATGGCCTTGTCTTTGGTTTTGACCACTATATCATCCATATAAGCTTCCATATTTCTATGTAGCTGTGGCTCAAAACCAATTTGGATTGCTCGGGCAAATGTTGAACCAGCGCTTTTCAACCCGAAAGGCATCCGTACAAAATAGTACGTACCACATGGGGTGATGAACACAGTCTTTTCTTCGTCTTCCTTCATCATGAAGATCTGGTGGTATCCTGAGTAGGCGTCGAGGAATGATAGCAGGTCACACCCGGCAGTGGAGTCCACTATCTGGTCAATGCGTGGCAGAGAGAAAGGATCCTTTGGACAGGCTTTATTGATATCTGTATAGTTAATGCATAGTCTCCATTTCCCATTTGCCTTACGCACCACCATTGGATTGGCCAACCACGTGGGGTGGAGCACTCCTCTGACCAGGCCTTCCGCCTCCAACTTCCTGATCTCCTTGATGATGAACTCTTGTCCCCCCCCCCCCCCCCCCCCCCCCCCCCCCCCCCCCCCCCCCCCCCCCCCCCCCCCCCCCCCCCCCCCCCCCCCCCCCCCCCCCCCCCCCCCCCCCCCCCCCCCCCCCCCCCCCCCCCCCCCCCCCCCCCCCCCCCCCCCCCCCCCCCCCCCCCCCCCCCCCCCCCCCCCCCCCCCCCCCCCCCCCCCCCCCCCCCCCCCCCCCCCCCCCCCCCCCCCCCCCCCCCCCCCCCCCCCCCCCCCCCCCCCCCCCCCCCCCCCCCCCCCCCCCCCCCCCCCCCCCCCCCCCCCCCCCCCCCCCCCCCCCCCCCCCCCCCCCCCCCCCCCCCCCCCCCCCCCCCCCCCCCCCCCCCCCCCCCCCCCCCCCCCCCCCCCCCCCCCCCCCCCCCCCCCCCCCCCCCCCCCCCCCCCCCCCCCCCCCCCCCCCCCCCCCCCCCCCCCCCCCCCCCCCCCCCCCCCCCCCCCCCCCCCCCCCCCCCCCCCCCCCCCCCCCCCCCCCCCCCCCCCCCCCCCCCCCCCCCCCCCCCCCCCCCCCCCCCCCCCCCCCCCCCCCCCCCCCCCCCCCCCCCCCCCCCCCCCCCCCCCCCCCCCCCCCCCCCCCCCCCCCCCCCCCCCCCCCCCCCCCCCCCCCCCCCCCCCCCCCCCCCCCCCCCCCCCCCCCCCCCCCCCCCCCCCCCCCCCCCCCCCCCCCCCCCCCCCCCCCCCCCCCCCCCCCCCCCCCCCCCCCCCCCCCCCCCCCCCCCCCCCCCCCCCCCCCCCCCCCCCCCCCCCCCCCCCCCCCCCCCCCCCCCCCCCCCCCCCCCCCCCCCCCCCCCCCCCCCCCCCCCCCCCCCCCCCCCCCCCCCCCCCCCCCCCCCCCCCCCCCCCCCCCCCCCCCCCCCCCCCCCCCCCCCCCCCCCCCCCCCCCCCCCCCCCCCCCCCCCCCCCCCCCCCCCCCCCCCCCCCCCCCCCCCCCCCCCCCCCCCCCCCCCCCCCCCCCCCCCCCCCCCCCCCCCCCCCCCCCCCCCCCCCCCCCCCCCCCCCCCCCCCCCCCCCCCCCCCCCCCCCCCCCCCCCCCCCCCCCCCCCCCCCCCCCCCCCCCCCCCCCCCCCCCCCCCCCCCCCCCCCCCCCCCCCCCCCCCCCCCCCCCCCCCCCCCCCCCCCCCCCCCCCCCCCCCCCCCCCCCCCCCCCCCCCCCCCCCCCCCCCCCCCCCCCCCCCCCCCCCCCCCCCCCCCCCCCCCCCCCCCCCCCCCCCCCCCCCCCCCCCCCCCCCCCCCCCCCCCCCCCCCCCCCCCCCCCCCCCCCCCCCCCCCCCCCCCCCCCCCCCCCCCCCCCCCCCCCCCCCCCCCCCCCCCCCCCCCCCCCCCCCCCCCCCCCCCCCCCCCCCCCCCCCCCCCCCCCCCCCCCCCCCCCCCCCCCCCCCCCCCCCCCCCCCCCCCCCCCCCCCCCCCCCCCCCCCCCCCCCCCCCCCCCCCCCCCCCCCCCCCCCCCCCCCCCCCCCCCCCCCCCCCCCCCCCCCCCCCCCCCCCCCCCCCCCCCCCCCCCCCCCCCCCCCCCCCCCCCCCCCCCCCCCCCCCCCCCCCCCCCCCCCCCCCCCCCCCCCCCCCCCCCCCCCCCCCCCCCCCCCCCCCCCCCCCCCCCCCCCCCCCCCCCCCCCCCCCCCCCCCCCCCCCCCCCCCCCCCCCCCCCCCCCCCCCCCCCCCCCCCCCCCCCCCCCCCCCCCCCCCCCCCCCCCCCCCCCCCCCCCCCCCCCCCCCCCCCCCCCCCCCCCCCCCCCCCCCCTTGCCCGAAGAGGTCTCACCGGAAGGGGCCTTGCCGGCAGAGGCAGAGGTCTTGCCGGTTTTCTTCCCTCCCGGGGCTTCAGCGGCAGGAGCAAGTGCCTTGGCGGCAGATGAGCGCGTCTTTCTTGTCGGAGGGGACGGTGATGATGCTCATTGGCCTGGGCATCTTCAACGTGTTGTAGGCGTAATCTGACGCCGCCATGAACTTGGCCAACGCTGGGCGGCCAAGGATCCCATTATAGGGTAAGGGGATCTTGGTGACATCAAAAACGATCTTCTCCATCCTATAGTTCAGCTCGCCCCCAAATGTAACGGGCAACGTGACCTTACCCTTCGGCTGACTCCTCCCCGGGTTGACCCCTTGAAACATGCCCGTCTCCTCGAGATCTCCATCGGGGATTTGTAGTCTCTCGATCACGGCGGGCGAGATCAAGTTCAGACCAGCCCCACCGTCAACCAGCACTTTTGTCACCTTGAGGTTGCGTATTGTTGGTGAAACCAACAACGGCAAACACCCGACCGCAGTTGTGCGATCGGGGTGATCTTCGGTGTCAAAAATGATAGGCGTGCTGGACCACTTTAGTGGCCTCTGGGCATCGAATGATGGCTCCGCCGCAGTGACTTCACGCGCCCACTGCTTCAGCTGGCGGTGAGAGGTGTGCAGCGAGGCGCCACCATCGATGCACATGGCCTCCGTGGCCTTCTGGAACTCGTGCTCGGTGGACTCGTCGTCCTCATCATGGTCGTCATCTCCCTCCTTCTTGTCGCGGCCCCGAGTGGGCCTCTCTGGTTGGTTATCTTTGCCGCGGCGATCCCCTCGGCCACCGCGCTTCTTGCCGGACCCGTCAGCACCATCCTGACCCTTCTCCTTATCCCACCTCTCATATTTAGCTTTCTGCTTCTCTGCAAGCAGGTCAACCTGCCGGCAGTTTTGGAGGTCATGGCCCTTAGTGCGATGGATCTTGCAGTACTGCTTGTCGGAGCCTCCTGGCTTGTCGGCAGCCGCCAAGGCCCGGCAGGCGGCGCACCCGGCAACTTCCTTGCCGGGGTCGTCAGCCTTGGCCTTCTTGGCGGTGCCAGGGTCGCCGGATCCCTCAACGGCAAGCACGGTCTTCCCCTTTCGCTTCCTACTGCGGCATCGGCCCTTCTTTGCCGGGGCGATGGCGCCTTCGTCTGTGGAGTCGGTTTCCGCGCCGGCGTCTTC
>JAAAWM010009496.1:0-24138 GCA_036873465.1 Thinopyrum obtusiflorum | reverse complement strand
GAGGTGACTTGCGTGTAGTCTCCTAATGGATTGATACCTTGGTTCTCAAAAACTGAGGGAAATACTTACGCTACTTTGCTGCATCACCCTTTCCTCTTCAAGGGAAAACCAATGTAGTGCTCAAGAGGTAGGAAGAAGGATTTCTAGCACCATTGTCGGGGAGATCTACGCACAAGTCAAGACATACCAAGTATCCATCAAAAACTCTTATCCCTCGCATTACATTATTTGCCTTTTGCCTCTCGTTTTCCTCTTCCCCACTTCACCCTTGCCGTTTTATTCACCCTTCTTCTGTTTGTCTTTCCGTTTGCTTTGATGTCTTACATGGCTCATTTGCTCGTTTGGTTGGAATAGTTGTTTATTTATTGCTAAACAGAGAACCTAAGATCTATGGATCCTCATCCGCTTGATAATATTTTTAAGAGATCCAATTATGATGAACCAATTGCTAGTGAGTTTTGTGCACTAGATTATATCTTTCTGAAGTTTTGTTGGGAATTCGTGAATCTGAGAATTGTGATGACGTACTTTATGGAGTGATTCACGATGGATCTTTGAATAGAAAGCATGATTGCAATGATGATAGTATAAATTCTATTAATGTCAATTGTGCTTATAATATGCAAAACCCTAAGCTTGGGGATGCTAGTTTTGCTATGTCTACTACTTGTTGCAATGATCATGATTGGGGTGATTCTTCTTATGATCTTGAAAATTTATTTAAGCCCCATGATGAATATGAGATTGATAATAGTATTTGAAATATTATTGAAAGTGGGTTTGGAAGAGTGTCAACTTTAGATCCCACATATTTGGAGAATGATCAATCTTATGAAGTTTTTGATAAAAGTGGGTTTGGAGAGGTCATGACTTTAGTTAATGCTAATCCCACTATTTTGGAAGAGTGTCAACTTTGCATGCATGTGGATCGTGTTGAAAATATTTTATGTGATAGCTATTTTGTTGAATTTGGTTATGATCCCACATGTAATTATTATGAGAGAGGAAAATATAGTTGTAGAAATTTTCATGTTACTAAATTACCTCTCGTTATGTTGAGATTGCTATTGTTTCTTTCCGCTTCCTTGTATATGCTAGTTTTTGCTTGCCTTGATAATTTTTTTGCCTATAAGATGCCTATGCATAGGAATTATGTTAGACTTAGATTTGTTTGTCACATGTTTTATGATGCTCTCTTTGTGCTTCAAAACTTGTCTTTCATGTGAGCATTGTTGACATCTTATGCCTAGCTAAAAGGCTTTAAAGAAAAGCGCTTATTGGGAGGCAACCTAATATTTTTCCTTGCTGTTATTCAATGAATAATTCATATAGCCTCTGTTATGGTTGTGTTTTTATGTTTAATTAGTGTTTGTGCCAAGTAGAACCTTTGGGAAGACTTGGGGAAAGTCTTTGCGATCTTGCTGTAAAAACAGAAACTTTAGCGCTCACGAGATTTGCTTCCATTTTTTACTGGAGAGTGCGATTAGACTGATTCTTTTTGAAGATGATTAATAGATAAATTCCTCACGTCCATAAATTTATTTCAGAATTTTGGGGTTATATAAGTATTCGAAACCTACAGATTACTACAGACTGTTCTGTTTTTGACAGATTCTGTTTTTCATGTGTTGTTTGCTTATTTTGATGAATCTATGACTAGTATGGGAGGGTATGAACCATAGAGAAGTTGGAATACAGTAGGTTTAACACTAATATAAATAAAGAATGATTTCATTACAGTACCTTAAGTAGTGGTTTGTTTTCTTATACTAACGGAGCTCATGAGATTTTCTGTTGAGTTTTGTGTTGTGAAGTTTTTCAAGTTTTGGGTAAAGATTTGATGGATTATGGAATAAAGAGTGGCAATAGCCTAAGCTTGGGGATGACCAAGGCACCCCAAGGTAAAATTCAAGTACAACCAAAAGCCTAATCTTGGGGATGCCCTGGAAGGCATCCTCTCTTTCGTCTTCGTCCATCGGTATCTTTACTTGAGGCTATATTTTTATTCACCACATGATATGTGTTGTGCTTGGAGCGTCTTGTATGATTTGAGTCTTTGATTTTTAGTTCCCCACAATCATCCTTGCTGTACACACCTTTTGGGAGAGACACGCATGAATCGTAATTTATTAGAATACTCTATGTGCTTCACTTATATTTTTTGAGCTAGATAATTTTGCTTTAGTGCTTCACTTATATCTTTTAGAGCACGGTGGTGGTTTTATTTTATAAAATTATTGATCTCTCATGCTTCACTTATATCATGGTAATCTGCTTTGGTTATGAAATTAGTCCTAATATGATATGCATCCAAGATTGGTATAATAAAAACTTTCATAAAAAGGTGCATTGAATACTATGAGAAGTTTGATACTTCATAATTGTTTTGAGATATAAAGATGGTGACATTAGAGTTGTGCTAGTTGGGTAGTTGTGAATTTGAGAAATACTTGTGTTGAAGTTTGCAAGTCCCGTAGCATGCACGTATGGTAACCGTTTTGTAACAAATTTGAAACATGAGGTGTTCTTTGATTGTGTTCCTTATGAGTGGCGCTCGGGGACGGCCGATGGTCTTTTCCTACCAATCTATCACCCTAGGAGCATGCGCATAATGCTTGGTTTTTGACGACTTGTAGATTTTTGCAATAATTATGTGAGTTATTTATGACTAATGTTGAGTCCATGGATTATACGCACTCTCACCTTTCCATCATTGCTAGCCTCTTAGGTACCGTGCATTGCCCTTTCCCACCTTGAGAGTTGGTGCAAACTTCACCGGTGCATCCAAACCCCGTGATATGATACGCTCTATCACACATAAACCTCCTTATATCTTCCTCAAAACAGCCACCATACCTACCTATTATGGCATTTCCATAGCCATTCCGAGATATATTGCCATGCAACTTTCCACGGTTTCATTTATTATGACACGCTTCATCATTGTCATATTGCCTTGCCTGATCATGTACTTGAAATCGTATTTGTGGCAAAGACACCATGCGTAATTTATCATACATGTCCCTCTTGATTCATTGCCCTTCCCGGTACACCGCCGGAGGCATTCATATATAGTCATATTTTCCCCCCCCCCCCCCCCCCCCCCCCCCCCCCCCCCCCCCCCCCCCCCCCCCCCCCCCCCCCCCCCCCCCCCCCCCCCCCCCCCCCCCCCCCCCCCCCCCCCCCCCCCCCCCCCCCCCCCCCCCCCCCCCCCCCCCCCCCCCCCCCCCCCCCCCCCCCCCCCCCCCCCCCCCCCCCCCCCCCCCCCCCCCCCCCCCCCCCCCCCCCCCCCCCCCCCCCCCCCCCCCCCCCCCCCCCCCCCCCCCCCCCCCCCCCCCCCCCCCCCCCCCCCCCCCCCCCCCCCCCCCCCCCCCCCCCCCCCCCCCCCCCCCCCCCCCCCCCCCCCCCCCCCCCCCCCCCCCCCCCCCCCCCCCCCCCCCCCCCCCCCCCCCCCCCCCCCCCCCCCCCCCCCCCCCCCCCCCCCCCCCCCCCCCCCCCCCCCCCCCCCCCCCCCCCCCCCCCCCCCCCCCCCCCCCCCCCCCCCCCCCCCCCCCCCCCCCCCCCCCCCCCCCCCCCCCCCCCCCCCCCCCCCCCCCCCCCCCCCCCCCCCCCCCCCCCCCCCCCCCCCCCCCCCCCCCCCCCCCCCCCCCCCCCCCCCCCCCCCCCCCCCCCCCCCCCCCCCCCCCCCCCCCCCCCCCCCCCCCCCCCCCCCCCCCCCCCCCCCCCCCCCCCCCCCCCCCCCCCCTTCTCTCGCAACTTTCATAGGATTTGGGTTTAGCATCAGAGAATCAAAGTTTCAAACACTACACCCCTCTTAATAGTATGGTGGTCCCGTGACTCAATAAAGAGAAGAGAAACAACGAAATAAGTGCTACGTCTTCACTTCGTTTTCATTCTTCCGGTCACTCTTGTCAACATAATCTTCAGTGATAACCTTCACTGCTGCGCAGGGGGTTATCTTCGTCGTTTGAATCAAACTCCTCTTGATTCCAAGGACCTATTACTCTGTGTGCACCATTGTTGAGGACATCGTTAACTGGTAGCTGCTCGGTTGGCTTGCGAGTAGGGTATTAATAGGCTAATCGGCAAGTTAATTGGCTATTTAATCAATTAATCGGACGATTTATTGGTTTATCGGCTACTCGGTGACCCTACGAGTAGGGGTTAATCGGCAAGTTAACTGGTTAATCGGACGAATTCTTGAACAGGGGTGTGCACTAGAAAAACCACATAAGTCCCATATTGTTTATGTCAACAAACTCCAAAACATAAGGAGGCAAATTATTGCACTAACAATCTGCCCGATGAACACTGATGGAAACAAAAGATATGACAATTGGTGTGTGAGTATGACAGATAGTACATACATAAATTGTCGTAGATAGGAGGATGTCATATGGTAAGCCCATGTATGGCACGATACAGATGGTAAGACCATAGATGGCACATAAAGGAGACTACCGATGGTAAGACCACAATTGGCACATCGAGGGAACTCACGGAAACTTTGTGAATCTTAATTACAGAAACTTTTCAACAAAAATAATTACCCCCTTGTACAATTCCATTGTATTATAAAAATAATGTGCCAAGTTTTGCCTTTAGGATGTTTTAGATTACTTGTTGGTTTGTGCGGTGCAGGACAGAAACTTTGGCTGTAGTGCACGATTTTACATTTTTTACTGGAACGCCAAATGGTTCTGAAACTTTTTACACTGTCTTTCTATACAAATTGTTTATTTTTTCTAATTTTGGCATAATTTGTGGAGTAGCAGAGGTATGGTGAATGTTCAGATTACTACATACAGTCCTGTTTAAGACAGATTCTGTTTTTGATGCATAGTTTGCTTGTTTTGATGAAACTATCAATTTATATCGGTGGATTAAGCCATGGAAAAGTTATATTACAGTAGGTAAAATGAAAAACAAAAATATGAATTGGTTTGCAACAGTACCTAGAGTAGTGATTTGCTTTATTATACTAACGGATCTTACCGAACTTTCTGTTGAGTTTTGTGTGGATGAAGTGTTCGAAGATCGAGGGGGTCTCGATGTGAGGAGAAGGAGGAGAGGCAAGAGCTCAAGCTTGGGGATGCCCAAGGCACCCCAAGTAAATATTCAAGGAGACTCAAGCATCTAAGCTTGGGGATGCCTTGGAAGGCATCCCATCTTTCTTCAACAAATATCGGTATGTTTTCGGATTCGTTCCCCCCCCCCCCCCCCCCCCCCCCCCCCCCCCCCCCCCCCCCCCCCCCCCCCCCCCCCCCCCCCCCCCCCCCCCCCCCCCCCCCCCCCCCCCCCCCCCCCCCCCCCCCCCCCCCCCCCCCCCCCCCCCCCCCCCCCCCCCCCCCCCCCCCCCCCCCCCCCCCCCCCCCCCCCCCCCCCCCCCCCCCCCCCCCCCCCCCCCCCCCCCCCCCCCCCCCCCCCCCCCCCCCCCCCCCCCCCCCCCCCCCCCCCCCCCCCCCCCCCCCCCCCCCCCCCCCCCCCCCCCCCCCCCCCCCCCCCCCCCCCCCCCCCCCCCCCCCCCCCCCCCCCCCCCCCCCCCCCCCCCCCCCCCCCCCCCCCCCCCCCCCCCCCCCCCCCCCCCCCCCCCCCCCCCCCCCCCCCCCCCCCCCCCCCCCCCCCCCCCCCCCCCCCCCCCCCCCCCCCCCCCCCCCCCCCCCCCCCCCCCCCCCCCCCCCCCCCCCCCCCCCCCCCCCCCCCCCCCCCCCCCCCCCCCCCCCCCCCCCCCCCCCCCCCCCCCCCCCCCCCCCCCCCCCCCCCCCCCCCCCCCCCCCCCCCCCCCCCCCCCCCCCCCCCCCCCCCCCCCCCCCCCCCCCCCCCCCCCCCCCCCCCCCCCCCCCCCCCCCCCCCCCCCCCCCCCCCCCCCCCCCCCCCCCCCCCCCCCCCCCCCCCCCCCCCCCCCCCCCCCCCCCCCCCCCCCCCCCCCCCCCCCCCTTCTTCCATAGACTCCTGCAAAATATTAGTCTCTTCTTGGACAGCGGAGGAGTTCTGAATATATGGTTTAACATAGGCATTAGAAGCATAATTTTCATAACAATATTTAAGTATGGAAAAAATTGTAGATTTGTAAAGAGTAGCATCATGCGTTTCAATCAAAGAAGCAATTTCATAAGCACCCTTAAAAGCAACAAATTCTTCAATTTGTTGAACATCATAGTAATTATAAACACCCTTAGCATACAAAGATACGATTCCATTATCACTAAACTCACATTGGTAGGGAAGGTGTTTCTTAGGGTTTTCAGAACAACAAGTCACATCATATATTTCACATAAATTCCAAGCATAGCATTGCAAATGATGAATTTGATCCAGTAAAAGTTTCCCTTTTTGAGATAAGCGGTGTCGCACATAACAAGCATGCTCATCTAAAGATTTGCCCCCAACTAAGCTAGTTGGGGTTTCAGCACGAGCACATAGGGATCGAAGATGATCCAAGTAAAAAGCTTCAGGAGTGTGATAGATTTTGAGTGGTTCTTCAACCATTGGTTCAGTAGGTACAACTATTTTTTTTGGTATTTTGTGTTTCCTACCCATAACTAAAGATAGAAAACAACTATGAACAGCAAATAAAAATTACTTAGTGATAAAGCAAACAAGCACACACGAGAATATTCACCCCATGCTATTGCTCCCGGCAACGGTCCCAGAAAAAGGTCTTGATAACCCACAAGTATAGGGGATCAATTGTAGCCTCTTCCCCCCCCCCCCCCCCCCCCCCCCCCCCCCCCCCCCCCCCCCCCCCCCCCCCCCCCCCCCCCCCCCCCCCCCCCCCCCCCCCCCCCCCCCCCCCCCCCCCCCCCCCCCCCCCCCCCCCCCCCCCCCCCCCCCCCCCCCCCCCCCCCCCCCCCCCCCCCCCCCCCCCCCCCCCCCCCCCCCCCCCCCCCCCCCCCCCCCCCCCCCCCCCCCCCCCCCCCCCCCCCCCCCCCCCCCCCCCCCCCCCCCCCCCCCCCCCCCCCCCCCCCCCCCCCCCCCCCCCCCCCCCCCCCCCCCCCCCCCCCCCCCCCCCCCCCCCCCCCCCCCCCCCCCCCCCCCCCCCCCCCCCCCCCCCCCCCCCCCCCCCCCCCCCCCCCCCCCCCCCCCCCCCCCCCCCCCCCCCCCCCCCCCCCCCCCCCCCCCCCCCCCCCCCCCCCCCCCCCCCCCCCCCCCCCCCCCCCCCCCCCCCCCCCCCCCCCCCCCCCCCCCCCCCCCCCCCCCCCCCCCCCCCCCCCCCCCCCCCCCCCCCCCCCCCCCCCCCCCCCCCCCCCCCCCCCCCCCCCCCCCCCCCCCCCCCCCCCCCCCCCCCCCCCCCCCCCCCCCCCCCCCCCCCCCCCCCCCCCCCCCCCCCCCCCCCCCCCCCCAATTAAACCAATCATAGCAATTCACCAATTACCGATAGGACAACAAAAATCTAGTCAAACATCATAGGATAGCAACACATCATTGGATAATAATATGAAGCATAAAGCACCATGTTCAAGTAGAGCGTACAACGGGTTGCGGGAGAGTGGACCATTGTAGATAGATGGGGGAAGGTGATGGAGATGTTGGTGAAGATGACGGAGGTGTTGGTGTAGATCGCGGTGATGATGATGGCCCCGACGGCGTTCTGGCGCCACCAGAAGCAAGGGGGAGAGAGCCCCCCTCCTTCTTCTTCTTCCATGACCTTCTCCCTGGATGGGAGAAGGGTTTCCCCTCTCGTCCATGGTCTCCATGGCGTGGGAGGGGCGAGAGCCCCTCCGAGATTGGATCTGTCTCTCTGTCTCTCTCTGTTTCTGCATTCTGGATTCTGCCCTTTCACCATTTCTTTTATAACCGGAGATCCGTAACTCTGATTGGATTGAAACCTTCGCCATGATTTTTTTCCAAAAATTAGCTTTCTTGCGGCAAAAGAATAGCAGCAACCACCTTACGGGGTGCCCACGAGGGTCAGGGGCGCGCCTGCCCCCTGGGGCACGCCCCCTGCCTCGTGGCCCCCTCGGGCACTGTCTCGCGTTGATTATTCTTCCCAGATATCACAAATATTCCAAAAATATTATCCGTCCGTTTTTATCCTGTTTGGACTCCGTTTGATATGGGGTTTCTGCGAAACATAAAACATGCAACAAACCCCCCCCCCCCCCCCCCCCCCCCCCCCCCCCCCCCCCCCCCCCCCCCCCCCCCCCCCCCCCCCCCCCCCCCCCCCCCCCCCCCCCCCCCCCCCCCCCCCCCCCCCCCCCCCCCCCCCCCCCCCCCCCCCCCCCCCCCCCCCCCCCCCCCCCCCCCCCCCCCCCCCCCCCCCCCCCCCCCCCCCCCCCCCCCCCCCCCCCCCCCCCCCCCCCCCCCCCCCCCCCCCCCCCCCCCCCCCCCCCCCCCCCCCCCCCCCCCCCCCCCCCCCCCCCCCCCCCCCCCCCCCCCCCCCCCCCCCCCCCCCCCCCCCCCCCCCCCCCCCCCCCCCCCCCCCCCCCCCCCCCCCCCCCCCCCCCCCCCCCCCCCCCCCCCCCCCCCCCCCCCCCCCCCCCCCCCCCCCCCCCCCCCCCCCCCCCCCCCCCCCCCCCCCCCCCCCCCCCCCCCCCCCCCCCCCCCCCCCCCCCCCCCCCCCCCCCCCCCCCCCCCCCCCCCCCCCCCCCCCCCCCCCCCCCCCCCCCCCCCCCCCCCCCCCCCCCCCCCCCCCCCCCCCCCCCCCCCCCCCCCCCCCCCCCCCCCCCCCCCCCCCCCCCCCCCCCCCCCCCCCCCCCCCCCCCCCCCCCCCCCCCCCCCCCCCCCCCCCCCCCCCCCCCCCCCCCCCCCCCCCCCCCCCCCCCCCCCCCCCCCCCCCCCCCCCCCCCCCCCCCCCCCCCCCCCCCCCCCCCCCCCCCCCCCCCCCCCCCCCCCCCCCCCCCCCCCCCCCCCCCCCCCCCCCCCCCCCCCCCCCCCCCCCCCCCCCCCCCCCCCCCCCCCCCCCCCCCCCCCCCCCCCCCCCCCCCCCCCCCCCCCCCCCCCCCCCCCCCCCCCCCCCCCCCCCCCCCCCCCCCCCCCCCCCCCCCCCCCCCCCCCCCCCCCCCCCCCCCCCCCCCCCCCCCCCCCCCCCCCCCCCCCCCCCCCCCCCCCCCCCCCCCCCCCCCCCCCCCCCCCCCCCCCCCCCCCCCCCCCCCCCCCCCCCCCCCCCCCCCCCCCCCCCCCCCCCAAAGTTGTATAATATTGGCATGGAACAATCAAAAATTATAGATACGACGGAGATGTATCACTTCACACCGATAGCTCAGATTTAACTAGTATCTGAGAACATTCAGTTGTTACCTCAAATTAGAGCACATCCAGGCAGCCAATCCTACCTCTTCTCCCAAAGAAGTTGTGGCCTCCACCGCGTGATGGAGTAGGCCCTGTGCCATCCATCATTCCGAGCAACATGGGGAAAGTCTGACGTTTACTCCTATAATGGATGTTGTCGATGGACCCTGGCACCAGTGGCAGTGGCAGGACTTTAGTTGATGGATTGACCACTTCTTCAACATGCATGAACACTCGATACAGGTACATCCCTAACGTCGCCCGCGTCGGCCTTGGTGGCGACAAATAGTACAACCCCGGTTCCTGCATCGGCATCTCAACACCAATCCCCTTCGGTATGGTGGACGGCTTCTTCATCCATGCCATAACCGTGAGAGCTCGACTGTCTGGAGGAACGAACATACTTACGAGATCACCTCCTAGGTTATTGATAAGCTCATTCATGGACTCGTTGTTCCAAGCACGTCGAGGCATACCATGGAAAGTAAGCTTTGTTAAAAACTCAAGCTTAGAGGGCACCGAGCCCCATCCTGGGTGCCACCGATCAAAGCTCGCCAGCGCCCCATCATAGAACAAACGCCGGGAAGATTCGAGCACACGGCTGCAGCCGAAAGTTGTTCGGATCCTGACGAAGAAATCAGCCTGTGGCGGACAAACTTCGACGAGCAAGTCACTTATTTCGATGTCGTGTGCAATGCCAAGAGCTTTAACAAGGTCGTCCGGCGAGATAGGAGGCCGGTCGCCATTGATGGTTACCATTAGCACTTTGCTGGCAAACTGGTCGTCAAGCGCCGCCATGCCACTGTTGAGCGACATCACGTAGCGCCCGAAGGCAGGACGGACCTCAGCCAGAGATCCACGTTGACCCACGACATGATAGTGCACTTGAGTACAGGGAGTACAGGAGCGGGATATGGGGGAACTAGAGTTGGAATCAAGATTCCGGAGGGGGGAGAGCGGGAGATTGGGAATGAAAAGGTAGCATGAATTTCGAACACGTGCCAATATGCTCTCGGCGCGCGAGCGCACGAAAACACCGGTGACGCCCACATGTCGGCCTAAGAGTCCTTTTTCTTTCTTTTTTTGAGCGCCCGACCTAAGAGTCATAATTGACCTATTTGGCATTCCGTTACTACTCGGCCCATATTCAACGACACCTCACTGGCCCAAACAAGTGTACATCATCGAAAAGACACTAAGCTCAAATTATAACTTAAAAAAAGGAGATATACTCTGAAGACTGGAGAATGGGTATGCCCTCATTTAGCCCACCAGCAGTTCGAGACAATAAACAGTTCGAAACAACAATATATACAACATTCAAACACTGACTAGTGACTACTACTGACATAAATAGCAAGACATGATAGTTCATAAGAAGTCTTGCTACACCACCAAAACGCTCAGACTCTCTAATGAGAATGACATTCTAAATAGAGGCAATTATTACATAGTAGGAGTGACATAGATGAGGATGACCAAATGACAAGGAATACGCATCAAAAAAGAGAGAACTACCCATCTAGAACAAGCAGCAAAGAAAACAAGTCATTCAAAGAGGGATGATCCAACACCATCATAATTTGTAGCCCCGCTTCAGCCACCAGTGATTCAAAGACACCAGAACTCCACCCTTTCGACGCAACAACCCAATTACCTATCAACCTGAAGGCTGAACCACATCACTGCCTATCAGACTTGAGACATCTAAGGATCAAAGTTAATCTATATGCCTTTGTCATTCTCGCCTTCTTTTGGCTGCAGGCTATATCGTTGATAATCAGGGGAGTCTGCTCCCGAAGTCCTAGGGCTCATCGTGTAGACACAGTTTTCCCTACACGGGTATGCGTCGCTGCTATACAAACGATTTTTAACCCCTTTCCGTGACGGCATTTGGAACCGTCGCCAACTGAGTGTGGGCGATACGGGGGTCCTTCCCACATGACCCAGAAACCGTCGGGGATAGGGTGCCTTGATGCATACAGTTGTCCCTATTAACCGTTTCTGATATCTCAAATATCCCAAACGCTTCATCCTTGTTGCTCGTTTGTGCTCGCATTGCCATCGCAGTCGGAGTTTTGTGGTTTTACCAAAAACCAGGCAGATTCCAGGCACGTGCCAAATTGGCACTATGTTTACGATGCCTAGCACATCACAAATAGTTCATGATTATAAATCGTGTACGATAGGTAGACAATCACACACATGTAGTTTTCCCTCACCGTATGTGATAGTGTCTGACATCACACACGCTTTGCAAACTGCAACTGTGTGCATTGTTACGCACATTTCCTCTCCATGAACCATGTCAGATTATGATGTATATCGCACACGCTGTGCTTTATTAACCGTGTGCGCCAAAATGACCTGCACACCAAACTTTCGCCCTAATTTAATTGCTGCTATTTAAAATTGTACATAATTTAAACTTGAAAGTAGGCTATAGCTTTATTCATATCCATCAGGTTGAAGCAAGCAATGCATTATTCGATTCACAGGTACATTTGTTTAAGAATTACATAAGCACCAAATAAAGAATGATGAACCAGGGTTCTATACTTGTACTATTATAGATGGAAAAGAAAGAGGCGACAGACATTCTGGTTACTGAACAAGGTGAAGCGGAATGGCCCTATTGTGCTCTCCTGGATGCAGAAGGCATGCACGACTCTAGTCCAACCCCTTGTGATGGCCGGCCGCCAATCATGTAGTTTGAGAGGTAATCTTGAGTAAACTGCTTCAGGATCCACTTCAAAGGAAAAAAGATTCAGACATTGTCATCTAACACAACTCATTATGGGTAGTAAAAAGAAGGCTACAGGCACTACAGGAATAAGGCACTTTGTTGTCAGCCATGGCTGACGGCAAAGGCATGCCCGGCGGATGGCAAAGGCCTTTGTCGTCCACCAGCAGACGGCAACAGGTCCGCCTGAATAAGCTACGGCAAAGGGTTCTTTGCCGTCCCACTACAAGAAATCTGTTAATCCATGATGGATTTCTCATGACATTCTCATATATTGTCACAGAAACCATCATGGATCTACAATATGCGAATGTGCCTCGAGATGATTACACCATTGCGATGGACATCGATGTACTGTCACGAAAACCATCATGGATCAACCAGCTAGGTCTAACTTTTTTTATACACCATTTGGACCATCACGAGTGGCTACTGCTGTGTATGCCATTTTGTTTGGCCTACATGTCCGTCGAATGCAACAGTGAATACGAAAAAAAGGAGTAAAAAGAGAAGGGCAATTTTAAGTCGCCAACGCGGGTAGTGAAAAATTTCAAGCTAGCCCATTTAACTATAGAGTCCACACCAGCCTAACCCTAATTACCATTCTCCCATCTCCTTCCATACCATCCATCAGCCGCCGCCGCCACTGCACCTTCCCTCCTCGCAACGCTTCATGTCACCGCTGGCGGCACCGGCGCTGAACCACCCTGCGCCAGGCCCCTCCCATCTATCCTGCACCAGACCCCTCCCCGTCTACCCCACTCCATGACTTTTTCCATTCAGATCTGACGGCGGCCCAGTCTTGCCTCTCGATCCGATGCGGCCACGGTGGCGTCAGGACCGACTTCCGGGCTTGGACCCGCTCGAGGTCGCGGCGGTGTGCACGGATCCAGATCCATTCGGCGATGAGCCAACATGAGTGAGGAATCATCCCCTGCCCACACCCACACACATGCTTCTCTACGACTATTTTTCCATCGGGATTGAGTTCTTACACAGCTTCTTATATGGTTTACGGGATCTGCATGTCAGTCTCGTGGGGATGGTCAGCGGCAACGCGTCGCTGAACATGGACGTGCCCTTCATGCTGGACGACGGCATTAGCAGCATCAATTTCATCAGATGGTAAGTGTAGCTCATCAAATGGCTTTCTTTTACTTGAGTTCCTGATGTATTTTAGGGGTATAGTTTTAGGCTTTTGTTTGGATTCCATTGTTGGATGTTGGCGATGGTATTTGTCCATTACTGCAACTTGAAACTTCACTAGATTGAAATACGGTTGGTTGTTAGTACGACAGTGCAAGAAATCCAATAATGGGAATTAAACCTGCAAGTTCTTAACCATCTCTAATTAATTCAGAAATTGAGTACACTGGAATTGTTACTTTGCATTTCACTTCCTATTATGGATGGGAGTACAGCTTCATCTTGCTGTACTCATTGTTTCCACTAGCGCTGTCGTATACTTTCCACGGCGCAGCTCCACTGGGAGCGTCACCTCCGGCCTCCAGTCAGTTTTAGTCATGCCACTAGCACCGTCATATGTTTTCCACGTCGCTGCTCCACCGGGAGCTTCACCTCTGGCCTCCTGTTTGAGAAGATGCAATTTTGGCAGCATAGCCATGGTCATCGGTGGTCCAGGATAATGCAGTGCAGCACTGCTTTTTCACATTCACCCACTAGGCAATATGTGCAACCGGCACCCTTCCATGGATAATCTTTAGGATACTAACTCACTGACACTTCTATTTTTGGTAATCTCATCATGATATATAGCTTTTGTTGGATGCTCTTTTTAAACTATGCAATAAGCCTCTACAAAGATTGTCGGTGAGAACGACACCTATGGGGTCACTGGGATCCCTTCTACGGTCGGCGGGCGCGGGGTCGTGAGAAGAGCAGGTCCAGGAGCTAGCACAAGGATCGTTTACCCAGGTTCGGGCCGCGAGGATGCGTAAAACCCTAGTCCTGCTTTGGTGGATGTATTGAGTGTTCTTGAGCTTCTGAACTAGCTACGGTGGCTGCGTAATTCCAAAAAGCCAAATCCCTCTCCAGTACGCCACGGGCCTCCTTTTATAGCGAAAGGGGCTGCCACAGTGGCACACAGGAGGTGGAAAGGTCTACAGTGCATGAGCTTATCGCCTGTATTACAGGACAAGACGCATTCAATGCGTCGCTTAGGTGTCCCTTAGCTTTATCGGGGACGGGAACAAGGCCCGTCCCGTCCATCGCCGCCTCGCCTTGCTTCGACACGCACCCAGGCCAGCGGTGTGTGCGGTGCCATGTAAGCAGGCAGGCAGCTGAGGTGGCGCGGCGGTGGAGCCTTCACGAAGATCTCCATGCCACCATGTAGGAGCTTGTTGAGTTTGCGTAGAGGCCGCCCGTCGCCACGCAGGTGCTTGTCCAGCTGGTTGAGCTAGCAGCTACTTGAGGATGGCGGTGGAGTCTTGGTCGATGCGGGCCTGGTTGTGGCCCCACTAACGCCCTCAGCAAGGGCCTTGCCGGGGGCCCGGCAAGGGTCTTGCCGTGGCCTTGTAGTCATCCCCGGCAAGGCGCTTGCCGGGGGTCTTGTGGATCTCCTCGGCAAGGATCCCGCCGAGGGTCGCCGTCTTCTGGTTTTCATCTGATCTCATATATCTATGGTCTTGACAAAGATCTGCATGCCACCACGGAGGTGCCTCCCGAGCCCTAGTTCCAATGTAGTTGGTTGGGTTGGAACCCGTGGGCTCACTCTGTTGGCGTCGGGCATGCCGCCCCGGCAAGGCCCTTGCCGGGGCTGCCGAGGCTGCCCCGGCAAGGGTCTTGCCGGGGGAGCCTGCTTCGCCCTTCTGTCCTTTGTGTTCTTGGTCTTGGTGTTGCCTTGGCCGTCTTGTGCTTTGGCTTCTCTCCGGCTCCCCTCCTCTGCCCTGCCTAGTGTGGCCGTGGCGTGAGGCTCTGACTGCCCGTGCACAAGTAAAGGGGTACAAAGGAGTGCCCCTACTTTTGTACACCGACAGAAGCCCCCGGGCCTGGGCCACACATAAGCGCAATACGTTGTTGGGCTAGGCCCAGAATGGTGCGCGGGCAGGTGGGGCGGATTTTTACCGCAGTAACTCTTCGTCCGCTGTGCTTCCCCACGACCTGCGCACGACGTGGAGGGTCGTGCGTGAAGTGGGGGTCATGCGTGGGGCGGTTTCCGCATGCATGCATCACATCGTGGTAAAGAGGCGGCTCGCGCCTTCCCCATAAAAAGAGGGAGGCGTGGAGGTGCGGCTCATTTACTGGGTGGACTCGGGTCGTAGTCTTCAAGGCGCCCAAGCCCCATGGTCACGGGGCGGGGAACGGTTGCCTCACCCATCCCCTCGATCCTGCTCGCTCGCCACGCATCCTCCTTGCAAGTGGCAGGCGATGGAGGCGGGAAACCGGGCCGTCGCTGATTGGGGCAGCGGGTCGGTCCTGACTCCCTGCGCCTCCAATGGCTGGATTGGCTGAGTGGGGCGGCCGAGTCTCGACCCCGCCCCTTTATAAGGAGGGGGAGGGAGGGCGTCATCCCACATTCCTTCACCTTTGCTTCTTTCTTCCACCTGCCATGGCGAGAGGAGGTGCTGGGCCTTCGACGGTGGCGGCAAGGGTCGCTGCTCGTCAGCGCGTCCCTCCTTCCCACGAGCCCATGGCGGCAGAGCCAGCCATGAGAGGAAGGGGGAGGGGGCGTGGCCGAGGTCGCCGCGGCGGTCGGGGGAGAGGGGGACGAGGTGGCGCGGCGGCCGTGCCTCCGCCAGCGGTGCCTCCCGCGGTGGAGGGTCACGCCGAGGACCAGCCCCGCGAGTTCTTCATCAGGCTGTGCCAGCCACCGCATCGTCGTCTCCATCTCCCCACCCCCTTCGCTCAGGAGATGGAGCTCGATCTACCCCAGACCCTCAGATTGCACATGAGGGGCTGTGGGACCGGCGGCACGCGGGTCGACGTCGACTTCCCCGCTCCGCATGTTATGTATCTCCGTCGTGGATGGAAGACATTTGCCCGCATCCATAGCCTGACGGTGGGGCTCGTCCTCTACTTCAAGTTAATGGACGGCGGCCTGCTCTTCGTCAAGGTCTTCAGAGATCTTGGAACTTGCCTGAAGTGCTACGTGGAGAGCTCCTCCGACGAATGCCGACTCCGACTTCGACTGACCGCGCCGCCCCTCCCTCGGCCATGCGCCCTGCCGAGGGCCTTCCTTGCCAAGATCTCCATTGGGCCTTGGGCGGCTGGCGTAGGAGGGCCGGAGAAGGCGAAGAAGGCGGGTGGCGGCCATCAAGTCAGAGTACGCGGGCACCGACGCCTTTGTCGCGTATCGCCGGCCTGCTGCCTCGTCTTCCAGCTCCTTTCCTGGCACCAAGATGTTCTCTTGGTGCCTTCTGCTCCTCGCACCTTGCCTAGGCGCCCCTTTTGCCCTCCTGCTGTCTTGCTGAGGAGAGGGACAAGAAAGGGATTACGGGCACCTTATCTCTTTTTAGTTTGTAAGCCTGCGGGCACTTGTTAATTTTAAGACTTGTAACACCCCTTGCTCATGTTTTTAATTCCGTATGAACTGTACCTGTATGGGATGTTTTTAATGAAAAAGGGTGTTTGCCGGGTTCTTTGTGCGTGAGCGAGGCCCATGCCAAGGACGAATCCTTGTTATTTTTAAGATAAACATTGTTGCCCGGCAACAGGCCTTGCCGTTTCCCCACTCCAGTCGACCATTCTCGCGCTCTTGGCGGAGGCAGGGCAAAGTAGAGTTAGGCCCCTCGTTCATCTCCTCGCCACCGCGACTACTACCAAATTCCGACCCAGGAGGTAGCTCTTGGGTACAGGAAAGGGGGAGCACGGTGGTTTTAAGAACGTAAACGAGGTTTCACATGTCCCATTTCCATACGGAAGTGCATAATAGGGGATGAAAGACTTATCTGAATTCGCAGCCCCCGGCAATCTTGGCTTGCCGTGGTTGGATCCTTGTGTCTTCATCCCCCGGCAATCCTGGCTTGCCAGGGCCGGAGTGCCGGTCCGTCCTCTTTCTCCCAAGCGGCTCAGGAGAAGTGTCCATGTGCCCTGCGAACCAAAGAGGACAGAAAGACGCACACTCGACCTCTAGGCTAGGGGTTAGTCGCCGCTAAGCACTATCAACCCTAACCGAGGGAGAGACTCAACCTAGCATGCATGCTATAACTTAGGGCACCAGCGCTTCGTTTATTTATGTTCAGGGTCTGTGCCTGGCTTTGTACAGAGGGTTACATGCCTTGCCGGCAAGGCTTGTACAAAAGGTGGCTTGCCGGGAAGCCCGGCAAGCCGCGCCTTATGGGTAAAAGTTGCGAAAATGCTCGATGTTCCAGAAGTTGCTCATTGGGATAGCATCTTCTTTCTCCAGGCGGACTGCGCCGGGCCTGGTGACTCGTATTACCCGATAAGGGCCTTCCCACTTTAGCGTCAACTTGTTGGAATTCTTGGCCGACTGAACGCGCCGAAGAACAAGGTCGCCTTCGTCAAAGCTTCGGGCATGAACCTTGTGGCTATGGTAGCGGCGAAAGGGTTGCTGGTAGCGTGCTGCTCTCACAGCCGCCGGAAGACGATCTTCCTCAAGGAGCGTTGCGTCATCTTGCCGCAACTGCTCTTGCTCAAGCTTGTCATAAGCGAGCACTCGAGGTGACCCATATATGAGTTCCATGGGGAGAACTGCTTCTGCCCCATATACTAGGGCAAAGGGTGTCTAGCCGGTGGCTCGATTTTGTGTCTTCCTGATTGACAAAAGAACCACTGGCAACTCATCAATCTAGCGCCTTCCGCTCTTGTGCAGCCTGTCAAAAGTCTTCGTTTTCAGGCCTCGCAACACTTCAGCATTTGCCCTCTCTGCTTGGCCGTTGCTCCGGGGGTGTGCCACGGAAGCAAAATAGACCTTGCTGCCGAGGTCTTGGATGTACTGCATGAAGGTGTGGCTTGTGAACTACATGCCATTATCGGTGATGACCCTGTTGGGTACACCAAAACGGCAGACCAGCCCCTTGAAGAACTTGACGGCTGACTGCGCTGTAACCTTCCTCACTGCCTCCACCTCCGGCCACTTTGTGAACTTGTTGATCGCAACATACAAGTACTCAAAGCCCCCGACAGCGTGAGGGAAAGGGCCCAGTATGTCGAGCCCCCAGATTGAAAATGGCCAGGAGAGAGGGATTGTTTGAAGGGCTTGAGCTGGTTGATGAAGCTTCTTCGAAACGCACACTCGACCTCTAGGCTAGGGGTTAGTCGCCGCTAAGCACTATCAACCCTAACCGAGGGAGAGACTCAACCTAGCATGCATGCTATAACTTAGGGCACCCCCCCCCCCCCCCCCCCCCCCCCCCCCCCCCCCCCCCCCCCCCCCCCCCCCCCCCCCCCCCCCCCCCCCCCCCCCCCCCCCCCCCCCCCCCCCCCCCCCCCCCCCCCCCCCCCCCCCCCCCCCCCCCCCCCCCCCCCCCCCCCCCCCCCCCCCCCCCCCCCCCCCCCCCCCCCCCCCCCCCCCCCCCCCCCCCCCCCCCCCCCCCCCCCCCCCCCCCCCCCCCCCCCCCCCCCCCCCCCCCCCCCCCCCCCCCCCCCCCCCCCCCCCCCCCCCCCCCCCCCCCCCCCCCCCCCCCCCCCCCCCCCCCCCCCCCCCCCCCCCCCCCCCCCCCCCCCCCCCCCCCCCCCCCCCCCCCCCCCCCCCCCCCCCCCCCCCCCCCCCCCCCCCCCCCCCCCCCCCCCCCCCCCCCCCCCCCCCCCCCCCCCCCCCCCCCCCCCCCCCCCCCCCCCCCCCCCCCCCCCCCCCCCCCCCCCCCCCCCCCCCCCCCCCCCCCCCCCCCCCCCCCCCCCCCCCCCCCCCCCCCCCCCCCCCCCCCCCCCCCCCCCCCCCCCCCCCCCCCCCCCCCCCCCCCCCCCCCCCCCCCCCCCCCCCCCCCCCCCCCCCCCCCCCCCCCCCCCCCCCCCCCCCCCCCCCCCCCCCCCCCCCCCCCCCCCCCCCCCCCCCCCCCCCCCCCCCCCCCCCCCCCCCCCCCCCCCCCCCCCCCCCCCCCCCCCCCCCCCCCCCCCCCCCCCCCCCCCCCCCCCCCCCCCCCCCCCCCCCCCCCCCCCCCCCCCCCCCCCCCCCCCCCCCCCCCCCCCCCCCCCCCCCCCCCCCCCCCCCCCCCCCCCCCCCCCCCCCCCCCCCCCCCCCCCCCCCCCCCCCCCCCCCCCCCCCCCCCCCCCCCCCCCCCCCCCCCCCCCCCCCCCCCCCCCCCCCCCCCCCCCCCCCCCCCCCCCCCCCCCCCCCCCCCCCCCCCCCCCCCCCCCCCCCCCCCCCCCCCCCCCCCCCCCCCCCCCCCCCCCCCCCCCCCCCCCCCCCCCCCCCCCCCCCCCCCCCCCCCCCCCCCCCCCCCCCCCCCCCCCCCCCCCCCCCCCCCCCCCCCCCCCCCCCCCCCCCCCCCCCCCCCCCCCCCCCCCCCCCCCCCCCCCCCCCCCCCCCCCCCCCCCCCCCCCCCCCCCCCCCCCCCCCCCCCCCCCCCCCCCCCCCCCCCCCCCCCCCCCCCCCCCCCCCCCCCCCCCCCCCCCCCCCCCCCCCCCCCCCCCCCCCCCCCCCCCCCCCCCCCCCCCCCCCCCCCCCCCCCCCCCCCCCCCCCCCCCCCCCCCCCCCCCCCCCCCCCCCCCCCCCCCCCCCCCCCCCCCCCCCCCCCCCCCCCCCCCCCCCCCCCCCCCCCCCCCCCCCCCCCCCCCCCCCCCCCCCCCCCCCCCCCCCCCCCCCCCCCCCCCCCCCCCCCCCCCCCCCCCCCCCCCCCCCCCCCCCCCCCCCCCCCCCCCCCCCCCCCCCCCCCCCCCCCCCCCCCCCCCCCCCCCCCCCCCCCCCCCCCCCCCCCCCCCCCCCCCCCCCCCCCCCCCCCCCCCCCCCCCCCCCCCCCCCCCCCCCCCCCCCCCCCCCCCCCCCCCCCCCCCCCCCCCCCCCCCCCCCCCCCCCCCCCCCCCCCCCCCCCCCCCCCCCCCCCCCCCCCCCCCCCCCCCCCCCCCCCCCCCCCCCCCCCCCCCCCCCCCCCCCCCCCCCCCCCCCCCCCCCCCCCCCCCCCCCCCCCCCCCCCCCCCCCCCCCCCCCCCCCCCCCCCCCCCCCCCCCCCCCCCCCCCCCCCCCCCCCCCCCCCCCCCCCCCCCCCCCCCCCCCCCCCCCCCCCCCCCCCCCCCCCCCCCCCCCCCCCCCCCCCCCCCCCCCCCCCCCCCCCCCCCCCCCCCCCCCCCCCCCCCCCCCCCCCCCCCCCCCCCCCCCCCCCCCCCCCCCCCCCCCCCCCCCCCCCCCCCCCCCCCCCCCCCCCCCCCCCCCCCCCCCCCCCCCCCCCCCCCCCCCCCCCCCCCCCCCCCCCCCCCCCCCCCCCCCCCCCCCCCCCCCCCCCCCCCCCCCCCCCCCCCCCCCCCCCCCCCCCCCCCCCCCCCCCCCCCCCCCCCCCCCCCCCCCCCCCCCCCCCCCCCCCCCCCCCCCCCCCCCCCCCCCCCCCCCCCCCCCCCCCCCCCCCCCCCCCCCCCCCCCCCCCCCCCCCCCCCCCCCCCCCCCCCCCCCCCCCCCCCCCCCCCCCCCCCCCCCCCCCCCCCCCCCCCCCCCCCCCCCCCCCCCCCCCCCCCCCCCCCCCCCCCCCCCCCCCCCCCCCCCCCCCCCCCCCCCCCCCCCCCCCCCCCCCCCCCCCCCCCCCCCCCCCCCCCCCCCCCCCCCCCCCCCCCCCCCCCCCCCCCCCCCCCCCCCCCCCCCCCCCCCCCCCCCCCCCCCCCCCCCCCCCCCCCCCCCCCCCCCCCCCCCCCCCCCCCCCCCCCCCCCCCCCCCCCCCCCCCCCCCCCCCCCCCCCCCCCCCCCCCCCCCCCCCCCCCCCCCCCCCCCCCCCCCCCCCCCCCCCCCCCCCCCCCCCCCCCCCCCCCCCCCCCCCCCCCCCCCCCCCCCCCCCCCCCCCCCCCCCCCCCCCCCCCCCCCCCCCCCCCCCCCCCCCCCCCCCCCCCCCCCCCCCCCCCCCCCCCCCCCCCCCCCCCCCCCCCCCCCCCCCCCCCCCCCCCCCCCCCCCCCCCCCCCCCCCCCCCCCCCCCCCCCCCCCCCCCCCCCCCCCCCCCCCCCCCCCCCCCCCCCCCCCCCCCCCCCCCCCCCCCCCCCCCCCCCCCCCCCCCCCCCCCCCCCCCCCCCCCCCCCCCCCCCCCCCCCCCCCCCCCCCCCCCCCCCCCCCCCCCCCCCCCCCCCCCCCCCCCCCCCCCCCCCCCCCCCCCCCCCCCCCCCCCCCCCCCCCCCCCCCCCCCCCCCCCCCCCCCCCCCCCCCCCCCCCCCCCCCCCCCCCCCCCCCCCCCCCCCCCCCCCCCCCCCCCCCCCCCCCCCCCCCCCCCCCCCCCCCCCCCCCCCCCCCCCCCCCCCCCCCCCCCCCCCCCCCCCCCCCCCCCCCCCCCCCCCCCCCCCCCCCCCCCCCCCCCCCCCCCCCCCCCCCCCCCCCCCCCCCCCCCCCCCCCCCCCCCCCCCCCCCCCCCCCCCCCCCCCCCCCCCCCCCCCCCCCCCCCCCCCCCCCCCCCCCCCCCCCCCCCCCCCCCCCCCCCCCCCCCCCCCCCCCCCCCCCCCCCCCCCCCCCCCCCCCCCCCCCCCCCCCCCCCCCCCCCCCCCCCCCCCCCCCCCCCCCCCCCCCCCCCCCCCCCCCCCCCCCCCCCCCCCCCCCCCCCCCCCCCCCCCCCCCCCCCCCCCCCCCCCCCCCCCCCCCCCCCCCCCCCCCCCCCCCCCCCCCCCCCCCCCCCCCCCCCCCCCCCCCCCCCCCCCCCCCCCCCCCCCCCCCCCCCCCCCCCCCCCCCCCCCCCCCCCCCCCCCCCCCCCCCCCCCCCCCCCCCCCCCCCCCCCCCCCCCCCCCCCCCCCCCCCCCCCCCCCCCCCCCCCCCCCCCCCCCCCCCCCCCCCCCCCCCCCCCCCCCCCCCCCCCCCCCCCCCCCCCCCCCCCCCCCCCCCCCCCCCCCCCCCCCCCCCCCCCCCCCCCCCCATTAAGACAATAATACTTCAAGCATACTAATAAAGCAATCATGTCTTTTCAAATTAACATGGCCAAAGAAAGTTATCCCTACAAAATCATATGGTGTGGCTATGCTCCATCTTCATCACACAAAATATTCAAATCATGCACAACCCCGATGACAAGCCAAGCAATTGTTTCATACTTTTTGATGTTCTCAAACCTTTTCAACTTTCACGCAATACATGAGTGTGAGCCATGGACATAGCACTATAGGTGGAATAGAATATGATGGTGGAGGTTGTGTGGAGAAGACAAAAAGGAGAAAGTCTCACATCGACGTGGCTAATCAATGGGCTATGGAGATGCCCATCAATTGATGTCAATGCGAGGAGTAGGGATTGCCATGCAACAGACGCACTAGAGCTATAAGTGTATGAAAGCTCAAACTGAAACTAGGTGGGTGTGCATCCAACTTGCTTGCTCATGAAGACCTAGGGCATTTGAGGAAGCCCATCGTTGGAATATACAAGCCAAGTTCTATAATGAAAATTTCCACTAGTATATGAAAGTGACCCCCCCCCCCCCCTTAATATAGACATAAAAATAATAATACTTCAAGCATACTAACTAAGCAATTATGTCTTCTCAAAATAACATGGCCAAAGAAAGCTATACCTAAAAAAACATATAGTTTGGCTATGCTCTATGTTCATCACACAAAATATTTAAAGCATGCACAACCCCGATGACAAGCCAACCAATTGTTTCATACTTTTTATGTTCTCAAAATTTTTCAATCTTCTCGCAATACATGAGCGTGAGCCAAGGATATAGCACTATAGGTGGAATAGAATGGTGGTTGTGGAGAAGATAAAATGGAGAAGATACTCTCACATCAACTAGGCATATCAACGGGCTATGGAGATGACCATTAATAGATATTAATGTGAGTGAGTAGGGATTGCCATGCAACGGATGCACTACAGCTATAAATGTATGAAAGCTCAACAGAAGAAACTAAGTGGGTGTGCATCCAACTTGCTTGCTCATGAAGACCTAAGGCATTTTGAGGAAGCCCATCATTGGAATATACAAGCCAAGTTTTATAATGAAAAATTCCCACTAGTATATGAAAATGACAACATAAGAGACTCTCTATCATGAAGATCATGGTGCTACTTTGAAGCACAACTGCGGAAAAAGGATAGTAGCAATTCCCCTTCTCTCTTTTTCTCTCATTTTTTTATTTGGGCCTTTTCTCCATTTTATGGCCTATTTTTCTATTATTTTCTTTTATTTTTTGTCTAGAGTCTCATCCTGACTTGTGGGGGAATCATAGTCTCCATCATTCTTTCCTCACTAGGACAATGCTCTAATAATGATGATCATCACACTTTTATTTACATACAACTCAAGAATTACAACTCGATACTTAGAACAAAATATGATTCTACGTGAATGCCTCCGGCGGTGTACCGGGATGTGCAATGAATCAAGAGTGACATGTATGGAAAATTATTAATAGTGGCTTTGCCACAAATACGATGTAAACTACATGATCATGCAAAGCAATATGACAATGATGGATCGTGTCATAATAAATGAAACGGTGGAAAGTTGCATGGCAATATATCTCGGAATGGATATGGAAATGCCATAATAGGTAGGTATGGTGGCTGTTTTGTGGAAGGTAAATGGTGGGTTTATGGTACCGTCGAAATTTGCGCGGTACTAGAGAGGCTAGCAATGGTGGAAGGGTGAGAGTGCGTATAATCCATGGACTCAACATTAGTCATAAAGAACTCACATACTTATTGCAAACATCTATTAGTTATCGAAACAAAGTACTACACGCATGCTCCTAGGGCGATAGATTGGTAGGAAAAGACCATCGCTCGTCCCCGACCGCCACTCATAAGGAAGACAATCAAAAAATAAATCATGCTCTGACTTCATCACATAACGGTTCACCATACATGCATGCTACGGGAATCACAAACATTAACACAAGTATCTCTCAAGTTCACAACTACTCGACTAGCATGACTCTGATGTCACCACCTTCATATCTCAAAATAGTCATAAAGAATCAAACTTCTCATAGTATTCAATGCATTTTTTATGAAAGTTTTTTATCATACCCATCTTGAGGCCTATCATGTTAGGACTAATTTCATAACCAAAGAAAATTACCATGATGTTCTAAAAGACTCTGAAAATAATATAAGTGAAGCATGAG